>CAUYQU010021561.1:0-32374 GCA_963574635.1 Cheracebus regulus
TTTAGGTAGAGAAAAGAAAAGGAAAGGAGAAGAAGAGAAAGGCTTCCATGAAGATTGTGGAAGGGGACTCCAGAGGGGAAATCCCAGAGGGGAAAGGGAGCTCCCACCATGTGGGAGGGGATTCCAGAGAGCTGGAAATCCCGCATGGGTGAAGGAGCAGGAGGAATTTATCCTGGGAGAAATTCCCACCTCCCCAAGTTCCTCTGGCCAGTGAAAGGAGTTCCTTTAAACTTCCGCTGGGGTGATTGACACTTAGTTTCTTCCTGTGCCTGCGAAATTCAAACATAAACTATTAAATCTCTAGACGGAGAGAGATGGGAGGGGGGCACGGTGCTGGGAAATTCTTGCCCTTAAAACTATGCCCCCTCATAGACCCGGAAAGAGAATGCTTTCCCTCACAAGGACTTAGGAAACAAGTTTATGAAGAAAGATAAGCCAGATATATCCCAAAGTAGCAAATAAATGATTACATGCATACATCATTGATATTCAATCATTGATTTTTGTTTTGTTTTTACTTGTGTGCTACAGTTAATTTAGGGATTTTTTTTTTTTTTTTTTAAGAAACAGGCTCTCATTCTGTCCTCCAAGTTATGATAGATCACTGCTGCCTCAAATTCAAGAGATCCTCCAGCCTCAGCCTTGTAAGCAGCTGGGACTACAGGCCCATGCCACCATGCCTGGCTAACTTAAATTTTTTGTAGAGATGAGGTCTCACCTTGTTGCCCAGTTTGGTCTCAAACTTGTAGGCTCAAGCAGTCCTCTCATCTCAGTCTCCCAAAGTGCTAGGATTATAGACGTGACCCACCATGGCAAGGCCCTTTAGGGATTTTGACTCAATGTAATGATCTGGTACTTCTCTTCATCATGATTTTAGGTCCCATTGAGGCAGTACTATGAACTGAATTGTGTCCCCCACCCAAGTTTAAAAATTAAAGCTATAACCCCCAATGTGACTGTATTTGGAGATAGAGTATTTAAGGAGGTAATTAAGGTAGAACTGATCTTGGATGTCCAGCCTCCAGAACTGTGAGAAAATAAATTTCTGCTGTTTAAGCCAACAACTCTGTACTCTGTTAATTGTACTCTGTTGTGGCAGCCCAAGCAGACTATTACAGGCAGTTTCACTTTTGCCTTAATTTGATAAAATGCCACCCAACACAATTTTTTTTTGTATGTAATGCTATGTTAGAGACAGAATGCTTGTTCCTAGGTACCACAAGGAAAAATTAGCATTCAGACAAAAAGTTTTCTCAGCAAAGCAATTTTACTTTCTGCAGAAAAGGTACAGCTCGATAGCCACCTTGCCACATGAGTACAATGAACAAAGGAAAGGCAGGCATATTTGTTTCTTATGCATTGGGTCCTTACTGCTGTGTCCCATCTCTGTTGGTTGGAGTCAGACCTCAAAATTTAAACTGAATCCAATTGGCTAACAACTTAAAACTTTTCTAAATAGGTGAAGGCAATTGAGAACAAAGGAAAAGAGGAAGTCCAAATAAGGAAGGGAGAGGAAGTTGCTTACAAAAGGACCTAGAAAAGTAATAACATAAATATTTTAGTCACTCTAGTGACCATGCAGCATACAAGGACATAGAATGTACTACATGTCTGTGAGCATGTCTAGCACAAATATTTTGGTTAAAGTACAAGGACATAGAATGTACTTATTCCTTTATATCTAACAGTTACATAGAATAGTGCTTAACAGAGAGTTACTAGCAAAAAGCAAGAAGGCTTTGAAGAAAGTCTTTAAAAGAAACTATTATTTCTAGCATTCATTATTATTATTCTTTAACAAGAAGGGAAACACTGAAGAGGAACATTTTACTTTCTAGAATTCCCTCTTCTTGACTTTATGTTTTCCTCTTCAAACTTTTTTTTAACATGGCTTGGCTTAGTTGTTCTGCCTGAGTCTCTAAAAGAAAAAGCTTCTCTTGTTTTACGTTGTTGTGGTTTTCTTTTTCTGGTTGATGAAATGCCAGGGTAAAAAGGAAAGCTAATTTAACTAGAACACAAGTACCACTCCAATTATTTGGCAGAGCGTTCAGTAAAGGTTCTCCGCAATACTACCATATGTCTGCATGGGGATGAATAAAGGTGAACTGTTGGGTCAGCTCTTGGAAGTACCTGACCTCATTGTATTCTGTTAGGTCTCTAAAGAATGCCAAATTTTCCGATTGTCATTAGACACATGAGGTAAAATTGGTCTTGGAAGATGGAGGCTGGATGGCCCTTGAGGGCTGATGCACAGAGTGTTGCACTTCAGGAAATAGCAGAGAGTTTGGAACAGTTCATTATCCCGGGCTATAGGATTTTGGAAAAGGGCTACCATGAAGTCCATGTTTTGTCGATTAGAGGACCATCCAAGTGAAAGGGAACAACCTGGGCCTCTGGCCTACCATGCACACAAGTGTAACAGTCACTTTTATTTAGAGTGTGGATGGACTATCTAATCCATTCTACCCAGGCATTTACATCTTGATACCCTGTCTCAATTACTATGGTTTGCCTTTAGGTCTTTTACGTCTACTACAGAGACTGGTTTTGTCACTGTGTTTAGGAGGAGTGATAGAGAGGTTGAAGGAGCAATAAAGTGCATTTCAAGAATTCCTTTAGGATCCTTTCCTGAAATGTCAGCTCCCATACCATAAATATGACTTAATGAAGGGGAAGAGTTTTCAGATGTTGCAGTAACAATAGTAAGCTATATAGGATTACATTGGTTATATTGACAGCTAGAAGGAGTAATTCCTTTAATGAAATGGATATACAGTTTTAAGGACTGACAAAGACCTATGGAAGCAGTCCATCTTAAATGCTTAGTGTTCTATGGGACATTAGACTAAGCAGAACATAGAGATTCTGTTTTAGAGAGACAAGTCCAATTCCCACCAATTAATACAGCTACTATTCTCTGGACTACTAATATCCTTACTGGAACTCATTACATCTTCCCAATCTGAGGAAGTCCAAGAGAGACAGATATTTTTTCTGAAGTAGTAAGCTGTCTTTTGTTATGTAAATCTCCACAAGGTATAACTAAATAGGCATCAAAAGTAACAACTTGAAGTGAGTTCGATCTAATTACATTAATAAGATGAGGAATAAAGGGAAGCAAAGATAAGCTAAGCTTTTCTTAGTTTTAATTTGGTAGGGCTTGATCCTGGAACAATGGCCCATGATTCCGATGGTGATGGTACTTTCTTGACTTGGGTGTGATGTGTCCATCACTTTTCTGCTGTGCAAAGGAGAGTCTCAGTGGTTAGCAGGACAAGGTAGTGTTCTTCCCAGGCTGACTCGAGTTTTCCTTCTTTCCATCCTTTGATGAGGACATGGTCCCTAGGGTGGTGCTGGTATACTGGAAATTTTAGGGGTGGTGCCTGTGCTAAGATACTTTTTATAATCTTTGTTAAAGAGCAGGTTAGTGCTTTAAGGGAAATCTATTGTGCTTTTATTTTAATGTCCAGTTTACAGAAAAACTGGATGATACCCCTTTAACTTTAGCCAGTATGTTCACACACAGAATTTCCTTTACAATTAGCATTTCAAAACGTGCTTAAATCTTCAAAACAGTTTTTTTTTAAATTTTTAATGTAGGTAAAAATCCACATTTTTATGCTTCCTTATAAAATACTTTTATCAAAAGTATAATTTACTTTCCTTAGACACCTTGTACCTAAACTGATTCTTTAATAGTTTTACATTTGGAAGGCCTAATTACTTTTATACAACATATTTTGCATAAATTCCTTTTTATAACTTTTTTTCACAACTTTCACAGATGATCTTCAACATGCCTCAAATTTCTGTCTTTCCTTCTCTCTTTGCCTCTCCTTCTGTTCGCCTCTCTGTCTTTCTTTCTCTCTCTCTCTTTCACCCTCTCTTCATTTTACACTATCTGTTTCCTTAGTCTCACTTTCTATGTCTCTCTCTGCTTCACTCATTATTTCCCTCTATCTTTCAATCACAGGGTCTCTTCCTTAAGTTTCTATCTCATTTGCACTCTTTCATTCTCTTTCTCTCTCTCTGTCATACCCTGTTTCCTCTCTCCCTTACACTTAGTATCTTCCTCTTTCTGTCCTTTGAATCTTTATCAGTTGTTACTTTTTCTAGGCATAGGAGTCATACCCTGAACTGGAGATGGGGACTTCCTGGTCTGGGGCTGTTGCCTGGGACATTAAGAGGCCTGGCGCTGTAGTTGCTCCTCCACCTGCAGGGATACTTGACCTTCCTCCAGTGGGACACAGCAGCAGTGGCCCAGCCTTGTTCCCAACCTCCCCTCAGCGTGCAGCTGCTAGTGGTCCCTGCAGGGGCTTCCATGGCCCCTCAGGTCCATTGTTGGGGCTCCTCTATAGTCACCTTAGCTGTCACTGCCTCAGCTTCTTCCATGCACTCACTCTTGGTGGGCTCCTCACCCTTCCATCTCCCCAGGCATCCGCATCGGGGCTTGTCCATCCCCTACCCCCTAGTCCCAGGCAGCAGAGGCAGAGGTGGAGATGGTAGCCTCAGTGCTGTTCCCCCACTAACCTCGCCTCATGAAGCCTCTGGCTCACTCTCACTCTGTGCTCCTGCTGGATTCTCTTTCCTTGGTCTTGACCAAGGAATAGTTTACCACCCCCACGGCTTCTCTTTCCTATCCCTGTTTTTAGAAATATTCCCCATACTGGGTACTGGTTAGACTTAGCCTCTCAATCTAGAGATTTTTTGCCTATCCCATTTTCCAAAGGCTTGCCTTTCTTTTCCCTGGGGAGGACTCTAACTATCCCCCTCCCTTCTGGAGACTTCTCTTATTCTTTTCCTTTTGTCTTAACCTCTCCAGCCTCTAGGCTGTATGAAAGGATCACAGATCTTGCAGATACATTCGTTTCACCCTTTCTGACCTCTAAACTCACAGAAAGGTCCACATTTACAAATGCACACCCACACTCACTCAACCCCCAGAATTTTGACCACCAAGTAAGTACTTTGTCACCCCTTTGTGACATTTCCTACCTTGGTCTGTGGACAGAGTTGCCTGGTTGCCAGCACCGCAAACCCCCTCACTTTTTTTTCTTCCCCACATTGCTGAGAGTCTGGGTTTATTCTTTGCACCAGGTGGGTCCTGGTTTCTTACTCCTGAGGCCACCATGAGGCAGTGGGGTGCATCTCCTCATGAGAGAGAACCAAAGACTGCCCCCAGTAGGGAATAGGTCCCTGTACAAGCCACCATTTGTTAGAGACAGAATGCTTGTTCTAGGTACTGCAAGGAAAAATTAGCGTTCAGGCAAAAAGTTTTCTCAGCAAGGCAATTTTACTTTCTGCAGAAAAGGTACAGCTCATTAGCCATCTTGCCATGAGAGTACAATGAAGAAAGGAAAGGCAGGAATATTTATTCCTTATACATTGGGTCCTTATTACTGTGTCGATCTCCATTGATTGGAGCTGGACCTCATGATCTAAACTAAAACCTGATTGGCTAACAACTTAAAACTTTTCTAAATAGGTTAAGGCAATGGAGAACAAGGGAAAAGAAGAAGTCCAAATAAGAAAGTGGGAAGAGGAAGTTGCTTGCAGAAGGACTTAGAAAAGTAATAACATAAATATCTTAGTCACTTTAGTGACCATGCAGCATACAAGGACATAGAATGTACTATTTGCCTGTGAGCATGTCCAGCACAAATGTCTTGGTTAAAGTACAAAGACATAGAATGTACTTATTCCTTTATATCTAACAGCTACATAGAACAGGGCTTAACAAAGAATTACTAGCAAAAAGCAAGAAGGCTTTGAAGAAAGTTAGTCTTTAAAATAAACTATGATTTCTACCATTCATTATTATTCTTTAACAAGAAGGGAAATATTGAAGAGGAACTTTTTACTTTCTACATGTTATTTTCTTAATAAAAAAAATTTTCCAGAAATTAAATGTGCCCCAAAGAATATAAAATATGCTTAGAGTTTAAGCTTGTAAAACTGAATATTATAAGTGTGAATCAAAGCCAACTGACTTCTATACAATTCACATTAGAATAAGATTGGGTAAAATATTTCACAAATCTGGAAATAGCACAGAGATAAGAGCTAAGGTCTGACATGGCATGATATTTTAATTCAAATATATCAGTTACAGCCTATCTGGTCATGTGTCTTCTGTGGTGCTGAAGCTGAGTGATTTAGAATAGATTTGCCCCCAGATTATGGAATAATATAATGTTACAGCTGAACAAACTGCTAAAGCAATACAGTCCAGATCTCTCTTGTGGCAGCTAAGGAAGCTGAAAACCAAAGTGAGCAGGTAATTTGTCCAGTCACAATTTAGGGCAGATAGTTCTAGTGGCCCATCACCAGACACCCAGAATGGAGAATTTTTAGGATACCTGTTTTCACCATTAACTGGTCTGTGTTTTGGTCCACAAAACAGGTTTTCTAAACTCCTTCTCTGACTTGCTAGACTACTGATGTCAGAAAAGCTGAAAACTGCAATTCCCAGACTCCCTTTCAGCCAGAATTCCACATGTGACCTGGGGAAAGATAAGAATTAGCAGCTGTACTGTCACTCTTAAGAGTCTCAGGGATGCTTGAACATAGTTTGATCTTTAGTTGAACTTCTTGACATATCCACTGTGGCTAAATAACCCTTTCTAAGATGTTCCTAAGTACTCTACCTAGTTGTCAAGATTGTTCATTGTGTAACCTGTAATTTATGGACTATAGCTGCACTAAAGAATGGAAGCATGGCATGCAGCCTTAGGGATGCTGAGGATGAGAAGAGACTTCAGGCTTCAGGGATCCTAAACCCTATGGCTTTCCTATGCTGAGGTGATCCACATTCACTTCAGCTTGTCATTTGTTCTGAAGAAAACATGCCCCAATGTATGTGTTGAGGACATCATAAAATGCAACCAAGGCTTCTGAAATGCTGTTACTCTGGATGCTGTCTCTTCTGTATCCTTTCCAAGATCTAGTTAAATGTTATGATGGTAAGTTTGTGCCTTGAACGTTTGACTAACAATCCAAACTAGGAACACACTCTAGTGACCATGCACATAGAGTCTGCCAAGCAGATCAACCTGCATGAGTCTTCCAGGCAGAAGTGAGCACCAGGTGACCAGGTGATGAAGGAAACGCCATCAGATCTTCTAAAGGGCATGACAAAAGTATTTGTTTTTTCTGGGGCAATTCCAGTGTCTTTCTATTGTCAAGTCTCTAGCGTCATAAGAACAAGCAGCGAGCTATCACAGCAGGGATTTTTTTCCATTATAACCAACTCAGGTATGGTGGGATACATTTCCTGACTCTTTGTTCCTGACTATGTAGATTCTGTGGGCCAAAAGATTCACTTAAATATGTGTCTTTCTGTTAGGTAGAGGGGACTGTTTTTCTGCATCAAGAACCCTGGTCAATAAAATTAGAACTTTTCGTTTATTGCATTGAAGGGATTGTCCTGAGCATTTTACTTCAGTTTGGCTTTAACTCCTATGTAAAACCCAGGTCTGAATTCTAGCTGTCCACCTACACACTGTAAGGTTCAAGACTTGTTTCTACAGGCTTTTGCCTGAAAGTCAGAGTCCCACAAAACTTCCTACATCTTGTTTACAATTATTTGATCATCCACCTGAGGTTTTCAATAGGCAGTCAGACAACCACTGGAAGAAGATAGGAAATGGAGGCCCATGGTTAGCCCTTTCTTGGGACCCCATTGCCGTGAGACATTTGGATAATTTGGGAGACCTCTCTGGCCTCATGAACATGAAAACTGTGAAAAACAAGGAAGCTTTAAGGAAAAAAACTGTTTCACAAGAGCCTGCCTTACACAATTGAAGAGGGAAGAAAACCAGTGTCATGGAGCAAGCAGTCCCCATGCATCTTGCCAAAGTGAAAATGCTTCACCCTGACTCTCAATGACCATCACTTATCACATTAACAAGGCTTAGGCTTTAATAGTCAATGGTATAATTGGCCAAAATATGTTTATGGACTATCTGGTAGGTATTGAGACATTGTGAAAGTTACAAAAAGAAAGACACGCAAGAAGCTTATTTATAAGAATTTAAGTATCTTTCAATGTTTGGCAGTGTTAGAAAAATTCCAGGGAAGGGGATACAGATCAGCTTGGAGACAGGTCCCTAAAAATGAAGAGGCGTCATTGGAGAGGAAGAAGGCAGAAGGCTTTCTAAATAGGGGGAAAATTGTTTCAACAAAGTACCAGAGGAACCAGAAATGGAGACAGAACTGAAACTCAGTGGACATATTTGCTTAAAGAGAGATTATTATTACCATGGGTGAAGCAGGAAAAAAAATTAGACAAACGATAGTGACTAAAATAGTCCTTAGTCTTTCATTCTATTGCTCTACCTGCCCTCAGAGAAATACAATACTGCAGCAAGTAGCAAGGCTGCTTTTCAGTGTGCAGCTGCCTCCTTTATGTCTTCCTAGAATTCAAATTGAGTGGCTACAAATATGTAAGCAAAGCCTATAAGCTTTCAAATGAAATAAGGAACTACCAGCTATTTTTAATTCTGATGCATGTGGGGAAATGTTTCCATCCATTTGCTCACTTATTCAATAAGCATTAAGTACCCAATAATAATTATTACAACTGGGCACTCACCTGTGTCTGGCTCAATGCATTAATGTACAGAGACAGACAGTTGCTTCGCATTTAACAGAACCCAGGATGTAAACCTTTTTGTATTAGAAATGATAGTGAATTCAGCTAAAAGACTGTATTCCTCAGCTTCCTTTGTGAATATGGGTGTATGGCTCAGATCTGGCCAGGAGCAGTTGGATATGGGGCTTCTGTGAAAACTCCTTAGAAGGAATGTAGACTCGGTCTTTGATTCACCCTTGTTTTTGTTGTCTGAAACATGACTATGTAATGGACCTTCTTCCACCGCATCATGTTAGCATAAGGAAGCTGCAGTCAGTCTGAGACTCTAACGACCACATGAAGCAGTTGTATCAGGTCTTTACCACCCACTTCTCCTTTTCTTGTTATACAAGATAAAAATAAATGCCTACTTATTTTTTTAAAACTGTCCACAATTCCTAACTGATGTTATCTTATTTAGTATTCATCACCCTATGCCCTTAACATATGTAAGAGCAGGAAGAATCTACTACAAACAAATAAATAACAAACCTTAGTATCTGAGAGTTAACCTTATTCAGAGTCCAAGAAAGAAGAAAACAGTTTGTTTCTCTTAATCATGTGTCAGTCCATACTGAGTGCTTATATGAGCAAACATAAATCCCACCTTTTTCTTTTAATTTCTTATTTCATCTTTTAATTTTTTATTTCTTCCCCTAGGGTTCCACTTCTTTTCTGGCTCTGTTCCCCTAGAGCCAGTCATTCTGAACTCTCTCCTTTGCCCCTTGGCCAGGCTGGAATGGGATAAGAGTAGCAGTCAGAGGTTGGGGGTCAGGTACTGAGTACGGAAATGGGGTCAGGTACTGAGTACGGAAATGGGATCAGGTGAAGCATCCTCTAAATTGTCTAAAATTAAAAACAAATTTTTAGACATTTTGTCTAATTGTTTAAAAAGACTCCTTAAATGGGTGATAAGGGCCCTGTAAGCAGGAAGAAATGGGCTAAACAAAGTACAGAAAAAAATGGGAATGGGGAGGGAACTGTGAGTGACTCCCCTGTTTGTTTAATGAGAGAAGATCAATATAAACAAAAGATGGGGGATAATTAAAAGAAAAAAGCTTGACCCAAATCCTGACATTCTAAATGTAAGAAAATCAAACTCAGGAAGAAATCAGTCTTCTATGGGTCTGTTTGATGATAAAGCATTTATACATAATCATTTTTAATTCTAAGATTGTCCCTTTCAGTATAATCAGTTGCATTTCCTGACTAACAGAATGTATACTCTTCTCTGTAGTACTAAAGGTCCCCTTTTATTATCCTAGTCTAGCATAGACCAGAAACCCAGGACTGTGGATGTACACTACACTTAAGGAGTGGGATGTTTACTCCTTTGAGATAGTTACTATTATTTCCATTTATCATATGATAAAAACAGAGACCAAGAATTTAAGTAATTTGCCAAAGAACACAACTGGTCAAAGGCAATGGGAGAACTCAAATATGAATATGCCTCTACTACTTTAGTACTTCCTTTAATGTCTGATACAATGTGTGGTACAGGAGATACAAGACTGGGTAAAAATTGGTTCTTGCCCTAGGGGATTTCTCAGTCTATCTGGTAGCTTGACACACAGTAAATACAAATAAATAATACTAAGAAAGCATAGAGGCAGAAACAAACAAACAGGCAGTGGTTTGTAGAAAAGTCTCTTACAGCCCTTGAAGCAAATTCTCAGTGAAATCACCTTTCTTTTTTGACCCTATCCTTAGGGTTTAATTGAAAACTGGTAATTTTCTGGAAAGTCTTAATTTATTCACTTGCAATACTTCAGCAAATATTCATTGAATACCTAATGTGCACAAAGCACCGTACTTTATTTCACCAAGGAGTTGGCAAATGGATGAGGAATGGTCCTGGCCTTCAAAAAGTTTAGCAGAAAAAAAATGTGTAAAAAATTAAAGGAATAAAAATCATAGGCTAGCAAATTCTGTAAGGGGCATCAAAGGTAAAAAGTAATAGGAAAACAATCTGCTTTCATCTATGATCTTTGGTCTCCTTTAAAGGTTGATTCATTCATTTACTAACTCATTTGTTACAAATATTTATGGAGTCTTTACTAGATAAGTATCATGCTAAGCTCTGCTAATTTAACAAAGAACACATAGTGAATGCCCTGGGAGTGCTTATAGACCAGGCAGGCATTCCCAAGACGGGGCATAGGAAAGGGGGAAAGTGCTATCACCCACAGAAAGGGTGAAAGTTGGTTCTCAGTAGAGGTGGAAGAAAATCATTTTTTGAAACACAGAAGATATATAACAAGCAGTACCTAAACATATAGCATATACAGGTCATTAAATTTTCAAGGAGAAGAGGGGACTGGTGATTAGAAACAAAATGTCTAAAAAGACCCCTTAGATGAGTGATAATAAAAAGGGTCAAGAAACACTGATATAGACAATTTACCAAGCAATTTCAACATAATGTGCTAAATGCTGTGATAAGAATAAGTCAGGTAGGCTATGGGACCACAAGGAAGGGACACCCAACCCAGGCTTAGGGACAGGAAAGACTGCTTAGCAGACAATGTTTAAGGTCAAAAAGCAAGCAAGGGCCAGAAAAGGGATAAGCAGACCAAAGTCCAATGTAAACAGTTAAAAGAAACAAGAGACTTTGCTAATCAGAAACTGCCAACGAACCTCTAATGAGAGTCTTTCCATGTAAAACCAATCTGTCTTTGTCTTCCGTCCACATAAAAGCTCACTGCCCATGCTGCTGCAGTGGCACATTCTGAACCTCTCCTGAGTTCTACCAGACTCATGAATCATTCTTTGTTCAAATAAACTCTATTAAATTTATTTTGTCCAAAGTGTTTCTTTAAGGTATCCCCTAAGGGTGCCACCTTTGAGTGGTTCAAAGCAATAAAAGGCTCTGAAGAAAGTCAAGACTGCAGCGTAAGCAGCTCTTCCACTTGGGACTTATGATTAGCAAATCCAATGAGACATAAAATGTCTGTGGCAAATGGGAATGATGTATGGAGTCTCTGACAGACAAAATAAGAAAAATCATAGCATAGGCTTCTAGGGTTGAAGCAAAGTCACACTCTCTTCAGCAGATAACCTCATTTTGAGAAACAATCTTTTCTCTCTATGATGCAATGATACAGACTAAATGCTAACTATATCAAGTGAGCAGGCAACCCGGAATGTCTATAAAAACTAGGTGTTATCTGATTTGCTAAGCCATAATTTAAGTATAAACAGCAGCAATCTATCTTCAAGTTCTATAACTAGATAGCTCAGATTTTTTTGACACTTACATCTATTGCATTCCTTCTTTTTTCTCAATCCACATGTATGACCCCATGGAGTTCCTATGACTGAGAAGGGAAAAACTCAGTACTGGCTTAGATGTTTCTACCAGGTATACTAGTACCCACCAGAAGTGAATGGCTTTAGCATTATAATCCCTCTTGGGATTGGTAATGTAGGGCAGTAGTAATAGAAATTTATCCCAATGGGCAGAACTTCAAGCAGTTCATTTGATTGATCACTTTGCATCAGAAGGTAGACAAAAGAATGTATCCATATTGATTTATGGGGATTTGTTAACACTTGGGCCTGATGATCAGGGACTTGGAAAGAACAAGATTAAAAGATTGGTGACAGCAAGGTCTGGAAAAGAGATATGAGGGTAGACCTCTCAGAATGGGCGCAATGTGAAAATATTTGCATTTCAACTGGTGGCTTATCAAAAAGTATCCAAAGCATGTCAACCACAAAGCAAAAATCTACATACAAAACAAAAATATAAAGGATTTAAAGCATGCCACTCCAAAAACAAAATCACACTACAAAGTCAGCAAGACAGGAAAAAAGATATAAAATGTCTACAAAACAACCAGAAAACAATTAACAAAATGGCAGTAATAAGTCCTTACCTATCAATAACTTCTTGGATGTAAATAGATAAAATTATCCAATAAAAATATAATGACTGGATGGATAAACAAGACCCAACTATATGCTGCATTCGAGAAAATCGTATCAGTTTTAAGGACACACATAGACTGAAAGTAAAGAGATGAAAAAATATTTTATGCAAATATCGACCAGAAAAGGACAGGGGTGGCTATACTTATCAGACAAACTAGACTTTAAATCAAAAACCTTAAAAAGATAAAGGCAACATTCTACAAGGGGTCAGTTCATCAGGAAGATATACACATCAGAACACCTAAATATATAAAGAAACTATTAAAGGATCTGAAGTGAGAGAGACATTATAGCATAATAATAGTAGGGGACTTCAATAATAGACATATCTAGACAGAAAATTAATAAGAAAACATGGGACTTGAAAAATGCTTTAGACTAAATGAACCTAGCAGTGATATACAGAACATTCCCTTCAACAATAACAGAATAAACATTCTTCTCAACGGCACATGGAACATTCTTCAGGATAGATCATATGTTAAGCCAAACGACAAGCCTTAGCAAATTTAAGAAGGTTAAAATAATGTCAAGCACCTTCTCTGACAACAATGGTAAGAAACTAGAAATCAATAACAGGAGGAATTTCAAGAAATTCACAAATACGTGGAAATTAAACAGCATGCTCTCAAAGAACTAATGGGTCAATAAGGACATTTAAAAGAAAATTTTAAAATATTGTGAGACAAATAAAAATGGAAACACAACATACTAAAACTTACGGGATGAGAAAAAGCAGTGCTAAGCAAAAAATTCATAGCAACAAATACATCAAAAAACATATCAAATAAACAGTGTTATGCCTCAAAGAAATGAAAAAAGAACTAAGCCCAATGTCAGCAGAAAGAAATAAGTAAAGAGATTAGAACATAAAATAGAGACTGGAAGAACAATAGAAAAGGTCAGTGAAAATAAATTTTTTTGAAAAGATAATTAAGAAAAAGTGAGAACTCAATTAGAACTGAAACACATTACAACTAATAACACAAGCAAAAAGGATCATAAGAGACTATTATAAATAGTTACATGCTAATAAATTGGATAACTCAGAAAATGAATAAATTTCTAGACACACTATAAAAGGAACGAAACAGGAAGAAATAAAAAATATAAACAGACCAACAATGAGAGCAGATTGAATCCATAATTAAAAGTCTTCCATCATAGAAAATCCCAGGACCTGATTGCTTTACTGCTGAATCCTACCAAACACTTAAAGAACTGATACCAACCCTTCATAAATTCTTGCAAAAAAATTGAAGAGGCAGGAATATTTCCAAACTCTTCATGAGGCCAGCATTACCCTGATGACAAAGCCAGAGAAGGACACTACAAGCAAACAAACCAATACATTCAAAAAAACTAAATGCCAATATCTTTGAATTACATCCATGTACAAATCCTCAAAAAAATATATATTTTTTATTGTATTTTAGGTTCTTGGGTACATGTGCAGATCATGCAGGATTGTTGCATAGGTACATACATGGCAAGGTGGTTTGCTACCTTCATCCCCCCATCACCTATATCTGGTATTTCTCCCCACATTATCCCTCCCCACCCTTCCCACCCCACCACTGTCCCTCCCCTAGCCCCCCACCAACTGCCACAGTGTGACTCTCCCTGTGTCCACGTGTTTTCATTGTTCAACACCCGCCTATGAGTGAGAACAATTGGTGTTTGGTTTTCTGTTGTTGTGTCAGTTTGCTGAGAATGATGGTTTCCAGATTCATCCATGTCCCTACAAAGGACATGAATGCATTGTTTTTCATGGCTGCATAGTATTCCATGGTGTATATGTGCCACATTTTCTTTATCCAGTCTATCGTTGATGGACATTTGGGTTGGTTCCAAATCTTTGCTACTGTAAACAGTGCTACAGTGAACATACATGCACATGCGTCTTTATAATAGAATTATTTATCATTCTTTGGGTATATACCCAGGGATGGGATTGCTGGGTCAAATGGTATTTCTATTTCTAGGTCCTTGAGAAATAGCCACACTGTCTTCCACAATGGTTGAACTAATTTACACTCCCAACAACAGTGTAAAAGTGTTCCTATTTCTCCACATCCTCTCCAGCATCTGTTGTCTCCTGATTTTTTAATGATTGCCATTCTAACTGGCGTGAGATGGTATCTCAATGTGGTTTTGATTTGCATTTCTCTATTGACCAATGATGGTGAGCATTTTTTCATGTTTGTTGGCCTCATTTATGTCTTCTTTTTATTGTAAAGAGTCTGTTCATATCCTTCGCCCACTTTTGAATAGGTTTGTTTGTTTGTTTTCTTGTAAATCTGTTTTAGTTCTTTGTAGATCCTGGATATTAGGCCTTTATCAGATAGGTAGATTGCAAAAATTTCTTCCCATTCTGTTGGTTGCTGGTTTGCCCTAATGATTATTTCTTTTGCTGTACAAAAGCTCTGGAGTTTAATTAGATCCCATTTGTCTATTTTGGCTTTTGTTGCCATTGCTTTTGGTGATTTAGTCATGAAATCCTTGCCTATACCTATGTCCTGAATGGTTTTGCCTAGGTTTTCTTCTAGAGTTTTTATGGTGTTAGGTCTTATGTTTAGATCTTTAACCCATCTGGAGTTAATTTTAGTGTAAGGTGTCAGGAAGGGGTCTGGTTTCTGCTTTTTGCACATTGCTAGCCAGTTTTCCCAATGCCATTTATTAAACAGGGAATCCTTTCCCTATTGCTTGCTTTTGTCAGGTTTGTCAAAGATTTGATGGTTGGAGATGTATGGTGTTGCTTTTGAGGCCTCTGTTCTGTTCCATTGGTCTCTATCTCTGTTTTGGTACCAGTACCATGCTGTTTTGATTATTGTGGCCTTGTAGTATAGTTTGAAGTCAGGCAGTGTGATGCCTTCAGCCTTGTTCTTTTTGCTTAGGATTGTTTTTGCTATGCAGGCTTTCTTTTGGTTTCATGTGAAGTTTGAAGTGGTTTTCTCCATTCTGTGAAGAAGGTCATTGGTAGCTTGATGGGGATAGCATTGAATCTATAAATTACTTTGGGCAGTGTGGCCATTTTCATAATATTGATTCTTCCCAACCATGAGCATGGAATGTTTTTCCATCTGTTTGTGTCCTCTCCTATTTCCTTGAGCAGTGGTTTGTACTTCTCCTTGAAGAGGTCCTTTACATCCTTTTTCAGTTGTATTCCTAGGTATTTTATTCTCTTTGTAGCAATTATGAATGGGAGTTTGCTTTTGATTTGGCTGTCTGTTATTGGTGTATAGGAATGCTTGTGATTTCTGTACATTGATATTGTATCCTGAGACTTTGCTGAAGTTGCTTATCAGTTTTAGGAGATTTGGGGCTGAGACGATAGGGTCTCCTAAATATACAATCATGTCGTCTGCAAATAGAGACAATTTGACTTCCTCTTTTCTTAATTGAATACCCTTTATTTATTTTTCTTGCCTGATTGCTCTGGCTAGAACTTCCAATACTATACTGAATAGGAGTCGTGAGAGAGGGCATCCTTGTCTAGTGCCTGATTTCAAAGGGCATTCTTCCAGCTTTTGCCCATTCAGTATGATGCTGGACTTGTCATAAACGGCTTTTATCATTTTATGATACATTCCGTCGATACCTAGTTTATTGAGAGTTTTTAGCATAAAAGGCTGTTGAATTTTGTCCAAGGCCTTCTCTACATCAATTGAGATAATCATATGGTTTTTGTCTTTGGTTGTGTTTATATGATGGATTACGTTTATAGATTTGTGTATGTTGAGCCAGCCTTGCATCCTACTTGAAGCCTACTTGATTGTGATTAATAAGCTTTTTGATTTGCTGTTGCATTTGGTTTGTAAGTATTTTATTGAAGATTTTTTGCATCTGTGTTCATCATGGATATTGGTGTGAAGTTTTCTCTTTTAGTTGAGTCTCTGCCCAGTTTTGCTATCAGGATGATGTTGGTCTCATAAACCGAGTTGGAGAGGATTCCTCTTTTTGTATTGTTTGGAATAGTTTCAGAAGGAATGGTACCAGCTCCTCTTTGCACATCTGGTAGAATTCAGCTGTAAACCCATCTGGACCTGACTTTTTTTGGTTGGTAGGCAATTAACTGCTTCCTCAACTTTAGCTGTTGTTATTGGTCTATTCAGAGTTTCAACTTCTTCCTGGTTTAGTCTTGAGAGTGTGCAAGTGTCCAGGAATTTATCTATTTCTTCCAGATTTACTGGTTTATGTGCATAGAGTTGTTTGTAGTAATCTCTGATGGTAGTTTGTGTTTTTGCGGAATCTGTGGTGATGTCCCCTTTATCATTTTTTATTGCATCTATTTGATTCTTCTCTACTTTCTTTTTTATTAGTCTGGCTAGCAGTCTATCTGTTTTGTTGATCGTTACAAAAAACCAGCTCCTGGATTTGTTGATTTTTTTTAAGGGTTTTTAATGTCTCTATCTCCTTCAGTTCTACTCTGATCTTAGTTGTTTCTTGTCTTCTACTAGCTTTTGAGTTGTTTTGATCTTGTTCCTCTATCTTTTTCAATTTTGATGATAGGGTGTTGATTTTAGATCTTTCCTTGCTCCTCATTTGGGCATTTATTGCTGTGAATTTCCCTTTAGACATTGCTTTAAATGTGTCCCAGAGATTCTGGTACATTGTGTCTTCATTCTCTTTGGTTTCAAAGAACAGTTTTATTTCTCCCTTCATTTCATTGTTTATCCAGTCAATATTCAGGAGCCATTTGTTTAGTTTCCATGAAGTTATGCAGCTGTGAGTTAGTTTTTGAATTCTGAGTTCTAATTTGATTTCACTGTGGTCTGAGAGACTGTTATGATTTCCATTCTTCTGCATTTGCTAGGAGTGATTTACTTCCAATTATGTGGTCAATTTTAGAGTAAGTGCAATGTGGTGCTGAGAAGAATGTATATTCTGTGGATTTGGGGTTGAGAATTCTGTACATGTCTATTAAGTTTGCTTGGTCTAGATCTGCATTCAAGTTCTGGATTTCCTTGCTGATTTTCTGTCTCATTAATCTAATATTGCCAGTGGAGTGTTAGTCTCCCACTGTTATCGTGCGGGGGTCTAAGCCTCTTTATAGGTCATTAAGAACTTGCTTTATGTATCTGGGTGCTCCTGTATTGGGTACATATATATTTAGAATAGTTAGCTCTTCTTGTTGTATTGATCCTTTTACCATTATGTAATGCCCTTCTTTGTCTCCTTTGATTTTTGTTGGTTTAAATTCCGTTTTAGCAGAGACTGGGATTGCCTCCCCTGCTTTTTTTTTTGCTCTCCATTTGCTTTGTAAATCTTCTTCCATCCCTTAATTTTGAGTCTGTGTTTATCTTTGCACATGAGATGTGTCTCCTGAATATTGCACACCAATGGTTCTTGGCTTTTTATCCAATTTGCCAGTCTGTGTCTTTTGACTGGGGCATTTAGTCCATTTACATTTAATGTTAATATTGTTATGTGTGAATTTGATCCTGCCATTTTGTTACTGGTTGGTTATTTTGCCCTTTTGTTGGCATAATTTCTCCATTGCACCATTGGTCTTTACCATTTGGTTCTTTTTTGCAGTGGCTGGTACTGGTTTTTCCTTTCTGTGTTTAGTGCTTCCTTCATGAGTCCTGTAGGGCAAGTCTGGTAGTGATGAAATCTTTCAGCAATTGCCTGTCCATAAAGGATTTTATTTCTCCTTCATGTATGAAGCTTAGTTTGACTGGATATGAAATTCTGGGTTGAAAGTTCTTTTCTTTAAGGATATTGAATATTGGCTCCCACTCTCTTCTGGCTTGTAGGGTTTCTGCCAAGAGATCCGCTGTGTGTCTGATGGGCTTCCCTTTGTGGGTGACCCGACCTTTCTCTCTGGCTGCCCTTAGCATTTTTTCCTTCATTTCAACCCTGGTGAATCTGATGATTATATGCCTTGGGGTTGCTCTTCTTGAGGAACATCTTTTTGGTATTCTCTGTATTTCCTGAACTTGAATGTTGGCTGCCTTGCTAGGTTGGGGAAGTTCTCCTGGTTCATATCCTGGAGAGTGTTTTTCAGCTTGGATTCATGCTCCCTATCACATTCAGGTGCACCAATCAAGCATAGATTAGGTCTTTTCACATAATCACATATTTCTTGGAGGCTTTGTTCATTTCTTTTTACTCTTTTTTTCTCCAGTCTTTCCTTCTTATTTCATCTCTGATATCCTTTCTTCTGCTTGATCAATTCAGCTATTGAAACTTGTGTGTGCTTTGTGAAGTTCTCATGCTGTGTTTTTCAGCTCCATCAAGTGGTCTATGTTCTTCTCTAAGCTGGTTATTCTAATTAGCATTTCATCTAACCTTTTTCAAGGTTTTTAATTTCTTTGCATTGGGTTAGAGTATGTTCCTTTAACTCAGAGAAGTTTGTTATTATCTACCTTCTGAAGCCTGCTTCTGTCAGCTAGTCAAATTCATTCTCCATCTTTCTTTGTTCCTTTGCTGGTGAGGAGTTATGATCTCATGATGTGGGAGAGGCGTTCTGGTTTTTGATGGTTTCATCCTTCTTGCGCTGGTTTCTTCCCATCTTGTTGGATTTATATAGCTTTGATCTCACGTAGCTGCTTGGAGAAGTGGCCTTTCCTTTGTCTGCCTGCAGAGGCACTGCTGGGCTGCCACGGATTCAGTGGAGCTGCTGCTTATTTTTCCTGGAACTTATATTAACTCAGGAAAATTAGGCCGGCTTCTACAATGGCGGCTGCCCTTCCCCCTGCTGAATTTCACTCTCTAACTGATGTTCTGGGTGTGAAACTCTAATATCAGTTTTCTAGCCTGCTAGGCTTTGTTGGAGGGGAGACCCATCCTGCCACATGGGCTGTTTCCCTGTTTTCAGTTCCCCTTCTTTCTGGGGGGCAGGTGACTCTGTCCATCTGGCTTTCTGGCTTTCTCAACATCAGCCACTGCTTCCACCTAGATGTATGCTGACAGCACTGGTGCCAGCTGAAGTTACTGTTCTGCCCTGTTGAGGCAGCTCACTGAGGCTTTTCAGCCTGGCAAAGATCTCCTGTTCTGTGGGTTGTAGAGGGCTTGGGTAGAGCACTATAACTGAATCAAAGTCCTAGAGGGGGAGATCCCCAGGTCCTCTGGTCAGTTGCATGCACCTTCTGGGTGGGGCAGTGCCCCACCTTGCCTCAACTTGCCCTATTTGGTTTATACCCACTGTCCAACCATACCCACAAAATGAACCTGGTACCTCATTTGGAATTGTGGAGACCACTCGGCTTCTACATCTCTCTCACTGGGAGCTGCTTTCTGGAGCTGCCTCTTATTTGGCCATCTTGGAATCAAAAGCCTCAAAAATTTAAGCTAACCAATTTCAACAACATGTTAAAAAAAAAAAATTTACCATGATCAAGGGGGATTTACCCTAGGGATGCAAGGATGTTTCAACATAAACAAGTCTGTAAGTGTGATATATCATGTTAACAGAATAAAAGACAAAAACCATATGGTCATCTCATTAGATGTAGAAAGAGATTTGACAAAATTCAACATCTTTTATGATTAAAAACTCTCAGTATGTTAGACATAGAAGGAATATACCTCAACACAATAAAGGCCATATATGATAAGCCCACAGTTAACATACTCAACAGTGAAAAATTGAAACCCTTTTCTCTAAGATCTGGAAAAGATAAGAATGCTTATTTTCATTACTTCTTTTCAATGTAGTATGGGAAATCTATATCAAAGCAATTAGACAAGAGAAAGAAATAAAAGGCATCCAAATGGGAAAGGAAGTAATGATATTGTTACTGTTTGATAAGAACTTATATACAGAAAAACCATAAAGATCCACCAAAAAAAATGGTTAGAGTTAATTTAAGAATATAGTAAAGTTGCAGGATACAAAATCAACATACAAAAATTAGAGGTCTCTATGTACATTAACAATGAACATTCCAAAAGAGAACAATCCTATTTACAATAGCTGTAAAAATAATTTAGAAATAAATTGAGATAAAAAGGCCTGCACAATAAAAACTATAAAATGTCAATGAAATAAATTGAAAAAGACACAAGTAAATGGAAATATATCCCATGTTTATGAATTGGAAGAATTTATATTGTTTAAATGTCCATAATACTCAAAGTGATCTACAGATTCAGTACAATCTCTATAAAAATTTTAATGTCATTTTTCATGAAAATCAATCCTAAAATTCATATGGAACCACAAAAATCCCAAATAGCCAAGGCAATTATGAGAAAAAAAAACTGGAGTCACACCACCTGACTTTATACTACAAAGCAACCATAATTAAAGCTGCATGGTACGGGCATAAAAATAGACTCATTGACCAATGGGAAAAAGTGGTCTGGAAATGAGCCCACGCACATATGGACAAATGATTTTCAAAAAAGGTGCCATGAATACAGAAAAAGAACAGACTTTAATGAATGCTGTTTTAAAAAATTGGGATATCCATATGCAGAAGAATAAAATTAGACTCTTATCTCACACCATATGCAAAAATCAACTCAAAATAGATTAAAGATATAAACATAAGACCTTACACTGTAAAACTACTAGGGGAAAACATTCCAGAAAAACTACAAGACACTGGTCTGGGCAGTGATTTTTTAGATTTGGTCCCAAAAGCACACTCAATAAAAGCAAAAAGAAACTAACAGGATTACCTCAAAATAAAAGTCCTCCACAAAACAAAAGAAACAACAGAGTGAAGAGACAGCCTAAAGATCAAGAAAATACATCTGCAAGCCATGCATCTGATTAGGGGTCAATATCTAAAATATATGAGACTCAATTCTATAGAAAGAGAACAAATAATCTGATTTAAGAATAGGTAAGGGAACTGAACAGACATTTATCCAAAGAAGACCTACAAATGGCCAAGAGATATATGGAGATAATGCTCAATATTTCTAATCATTAGAGAAATGCAAATTAAAACCACGATGAGATAAACACACACATGTTTCAGAATGGCTATGTAAAAGATGAAAGATAATGAGTATTGGTAAGAATGTATAGGAAAGGGAACACTTGTACACTGTTGGTGGAGATATAAATTAGTATGGCCATTATGGAAAACTATATAGAGGTTTCTCAAAAAAACTAAAAATAGAATTACCATATGATTCAGCAATCCCACTTCTGAATATTTCCTCAAAATATTTGAAACCATTATATTGAAGAGATGTCTGCACTCCCATGTTCACTGCAGCAGTATTCACAATGGCAAAGTTATGGAGTCAGCCTAAGTGTCCACCAACAGAGGATTAGATAAAGAAAATGTGATATTACACATAATGGAATACTATTCAGTTTAAAAAAAAATTGTCATTTGTGGCAGCATGGATGGAAGTGAAGAACATTGTGCTAAATTAAATAAGCCAGACACAGATGAATATTGCATGTTCTCACTATATGCAGAATATAAAACACTCAAATGCAAAGAAGCAGTGAATAGAATGGTAGTTACGGGCAGGGGGAGGGGGCAGGAGGAATTCGGAGTTGGTCAAAGAGAACAAATCTATAGATTAGATGTATGATCTTTTTCCTTTATATTGGATTGCCGAATCGATATAGTAAAATAATGTACATTTAAAAATCACTGAGTTAATTTCACATGTTCTCACCACAAAAATAAGTATTAAAGGGTAATGAACATATTAGCTTGATTTAATTATTCCATATTCATAAATAATATCACTTTGAACCCCATAACTACATGTAATTATAATTTGTCAATTTACAATTAAAAGTTTACATAAGCCTGGCACAGTGGCTTATGCCTATCTCAGCATTTTGGGGGGCTGAGACAATAGGATTGCTTGAGCTCAGAAGTCTGAGACCAGCCTGGGCAACAGTGAGACCTCATCTGTACTATAAACAAACAAAAACTAATAAAAAAAACATCTATAGGCCAGGTGCAGTGGCTCACACCTGTAAACTTTGGGAGATCAAGGCAGACAGATCATGAGGTCAGGAGATAGCAGCCATCCTGGCTAACACAGTGAAAACCCGTCTCTACTAAAAATACAAAAAATTAGGCATGGTGGCATGTGCCTGTAGTCCCAGGACTAGGGAGGCTGAGTCAGGAGACTCACTTGAACCAGACAGGTGGAGGTTGCAATGAGCTGAGATCCTGCCAGTGGGAAAAAATAGTCTGGAAATGAACCCATGGTTCATTTCAGCCTGAGCAACAGAGCCAGACTCTGTCTCAAAAAAACAAAAAACATCTACAGCAGAGGAGATTCCCAATAATTAAGTGAATAAATTAGCGTACATGGTTTGCGAATATCTTTCAACCCCTTTCTCCAACCATCCTAGTGGTTGATGAGCCTATGTACAAAGTAGCCACAGTGGCAGGGATAGATACTATGCATGGGCTAAATAACATGGACTTCCCCTCACCAAGGCTGACATGGATACCACTATTGTTAAGCCTAATCTATCAACATCAGAGATCGATGCTTAGCCCTTTGATGTGCCGTTATTCCCCAGGGGACTAGATAGATATCTGGTAGCAAATTGATTACATCGGTTTCTTCTTTACATGAAATAGGCAGGGATTTATTGTTACTGGAATAGACATGTATTCTGGATATGAATTGGGTTTTCCTGTTTATAATACACTGCCAGTGTCACAATTTGTGAACTAATGGATTGCCTCACTCATCATGTTACTATACAAATGTTGCTGGTAACCAGGGAACTCATTTCAGAGCAAAAGGGCATAATTGGCTTATGAGTTCATTAATCTCCCAGCACCAATCACCTAGAAGCAGTTGACCGAGTAGAATGATAGAATAACCTAGTGAAGACCCAGTTATGATTCCAGTTTGGAGACAATGTATGAGGTTCTATTTTACAGGATGAAGTTTATAGTTTGAATTAGTGACCAATATTTGGTGCTGTCTTTCCCATAGTCCGGATAGATGGAGCCAGGAATCAATACACAGAATTGCATATAATTCCCCTCACTATTAGTAATCCTCTTGCAGAATTTTTGCTTTGAGCTTTGCCAGTTTAGAAGATATAGTTCCAAGGGAAAAATGTTTCTACAGGGGACACAATGAGGATACTATCGACTTGTAAATCAGGGCTACCACCTAGCCATCTAGGGTTCTTCATGCTACTGATTTAACAGGGAAAGATGGGGTTAATCAACTGGCTGGTATGATTGACTCTAATTACTAACAGGAAATGGGGTTGCTGCCTACACCAGAGCAGGGAGGACTATGTTTGGAACCCAAGAATTTCTCCACCCCAGAAGGGAAGGTCCACTGAAGACTCAGGTTCTTCAGAATGAGGGTTTGAGACATCTCATCAGGTTAAAAACAACAGCAATGGACCAGGCACTGTGGCTCACACCTGTAATCCCGCACTTTGGGAGGCCAAGGTGGTTGGATCACAAGGTCAGGAGTTCAAGATCAGCCTGGCCAAGATGGTGAAACCCTGTCTCTACCAAAAATTTTAAAAAATTAGCCAGGCATGGTGGTAGGCGCCTGTAATCCCAGCTACTAGGGAGGCTGAGGCAAAGGACTGCTTGAATCTGGGAGGTGGAGGTTGCAGTGAGCCAAGATGGCCCCACCGCACTCCAGCCTGGGCGACAGAGCAAGACTCTGTCTCAAAAAATCCACATCTTTGATATGGTGAAGTTACGACTGAGAACAAAAGAGAAAAGGGATTGGTAGTGAAAGAAGAAAGTTATAAACTATGACCTTGGGACTAGTTAAGAAATCATGACTAAATAATATACGTACTTTCTATGTATTGTATAAGTGAGTGTTCATCTCTATACATGTAAATTTTTCTTTCATATGCTTCCCCTTATTTTCACAAATGTTGTTGGCAGGTAAGTTTATAATTTGGTCTTTAGATAACCAAATATTCAGATGGAATGTGACTGAATTTGAGGAGTAGTTATCATAGCCAATAGATAAATAGTGTAATCATTTATGGATGTGCATGCTTTTATTGTTGTGACTTTAGGCTCCTCATTTTCAGAAAAAGATGAGAGCATCTTCATTTGTACAGAGGATAGTTGCATTTCTGGGTGGAAACATAGAGTTGTTTTTGTTGTTTGTAAAACAAATACACATAGAAGAATGCGAGTATGCTGAGTAGCTAAAGGGATGGATTTTGCCAGTTGCTGAATTATTGTCCCGAAGCTTCAAACCCACTTTTCTAACTCAGCTTTGTGATGCTGGTGTTGGGACTCTACAAACTACATTCCTGCTTTGCCAGATGGCTTCCCTATGCTCTGCCAATAGGGGATACTAGAGGAAAACCATTAGATTGGAGAAGGAAAAGCCTTGTTACTTCCTGTTTGCTTCTTATTTCTGTTCCTGTCAGTGTCCTGCAGCCTCTTTTCACTCTAGAAATGGCAGCCAGCTCTAGTCGCAGCAGTTGAAGCAAATTTGCAATTTCCAATATTTGCAAAACTAGCTGCTTCATACTCATTCCATCTAAGAGACACTTGCTGTCCACTGCCTCTCTCCTCAGAGGTCTGAATCTCAGCTACTCGGGGCACATTTCTAAGCTTTTAAACCTCAGTAATTTTAACCTCTTCCCCTTATTCCCTCAGCCCTAGAATTGATAGCTTCTTCCTGCAATTGCTACCTCTGTGACACCTTATTGTTCTCTTTTGCTTTATCAGTTCTTAATAACTAATTAAAAACTCTTCATATTCTCTTAATGAAAATGACTGGTGCAGTTTCTGTCTTCTGACTGGACTCAAGTTTAGCCTAAAACTGCCTTTTTATATATTTTGAGTTCAGTCTGAAGGTTTTTCCATATAGAGAAACACTGTAAACCAGATATATAAACAGATTATAACCTAATCTTTTTCAGTCAAGAAGTTTTGGCCAGTTGAAGGCAGCCAGAGGTTCAAACCATGTTCAAATAAAATGAACACGAAGCTGTAATCAATCCAGCTGTTTCTGTGTCTCACTTCCGTTTTCTGTATGTCATTTTCCTTTTTCTGTCCATAAATCATCTTTTACTACATAGCTGTGCTGAAGTCTCTCTGAATCTGTTTTGGTTTGGAAACTGCCTGATTTTTGAGTCATTCTTTGTTCAATTAAACTCTTTAATTTTTCTGTTTTTTTGTTTTAGCAACTCTAAGCGATTCAGGCTAGCTCGTAAAGCATCTAACAATGTGCATTGAGGAGTTTGGACTTGCCTTGAACAAGATGGCATTGAAGAGTTTTAAAAGCAGGGAAGTGACATAATCAGATTTGAATTTGAGAAAAATTACCCTCCTGGCACTCCAGAGAATAGATTGGAGGGTCAATTATAGAGGAAGTTAGGAAGATATTGCAGAAATTCAGATGAGATAATGGGTTGAACTAAAGTGAAAGTATAGATAGAAAAAAACTGAGTGAATGTAAGAGTTATTAAATAGAATAATAGAATAAACAAGACTTGGTGTGATAGGTTGGATAAAGGTGTGGAAGGAACAAAAGGAACATATTTCATGCAGAGCTAAGGAAGAGAAACATGTCAAAGATGACAGTTGCTGATAATGACAGCTGGGTGCTTTGAGAACAACTCCAGTATTTTGAAGTGCAAACAGGGTGATCAGGTTTCGGGCAATTGAATGAATGGAGTTTTGAACTGTGGTCTTTGGGTCTTAGGATAGCTAGGGGTGGATATCTGAGGAATGCTTGGATTCAGAGGAATGGAGCTCATGAGAAAGAGATGTAGCCTGATGAGAGATCTGGATATCATTAAATATATGGCTCAGAGAGCCAAAGGAGTTGATGGAGTACCCAGGGACGGAATGGAGTAAGAAGAGATCTAAGACCAAAATCCTAAGAACAAAATGTGAGGATGATTGGTGTGGTACTTTAAATAAGCAGGTGTTTCTTTTCATTCCTGAATTTGAAAGGTACCATTAACTACGTCCAGAGTTAGGGCCCATTTACATGACCTCAGGATCTCAGAAAATTTGCCTCGCAGTTTCCTTTTGGAAGAGCTGCTGTCATCTAGTGTTCACTGCCATGCCTGTGTTGTCTCCCTGCACAGGGGACTCTAGTGGGACTACTCTGTTGGTGTCACTATTCGATGACCTGTATGGGGTGCTCATCTATGAGGAACTGATGCAGAGGTACCTAAAGGAATGCTTAGCACCGTGCAGGCAACATGAGGACCTCCGAGTGGGTAAGACCACTGGAAAGCAAGTGTCTAAAGGGTCACTTGATGGGGACATGACCAATAGGTGCTGACCCAGCAGATCACCTTTACCAGTTCACTTACATTTTCCTCTGAGAGGAAGTGTAATGGTATAGTGGTTAAAGGCATAGGTGCTAGGAAAACTTAAAAGCCTGCAATCCCACTTCTCACTCTTATCAGCCGTTTGACACCTAGCAAGCTACTTCATTCCTCTAAGCTTCAGATGAGTCACCTATAAAACAGTAATAGCAAATCATAGGGAAGTTGAGGCTTACATAATTTATGTAACATGATCCATTTAATAGATGAATAGCTACATACTATATGTAATCTATATAAGAACCAATATAAATCTCAGTATCTGGCATACATTCTGTGTTAACTACACATGCTTGATGTCAGTTTATTGCCTCTCTTCTCCAATGTGATCCTGCATTACCAGCTCTGTGATGATGGAGATTTAAATATTTTTCATTTGTAGCGAGAAAATATCTAGCTTTATCAGTGGAGAGTGCG
This sequence comes from Cheracebus regulus, assembly GCA_963574635.1. Classification (NCBI taxonomy): domain Eukaryota; kingdom Metazoa; phylum Chordata; class Mammalia; order Primates; family Pitheciidae; genus Cheracebus; species Cheracebus regulus. The sequence continues at coordinate 27,222 of CAUYQU010021561.1, forward strand.
GAGCATCATTGCAAAAGCAGAGATTTATCTAATGTGCTGCCATTTTTCTTCTCCTTTGCTCCTGCACAGATGCCACCAGCATGTGTGTTGGGACACCACTGTACTCAGCCAGCTGCATGTCCAGGATGTATAGTCTCTTGCCAAGCTTGTAGCCTGGCCTGGACTGCTGATCACCTCACCTGGCACTCAGGACATGATCACTGAACATCTCAGGCTATGGGGCACCCTGCCCACAAATAAGCTCCAGATGCCCTGACTCCCTCTTTGTGCCTACCTGGCTATCAGCCTCTGCCCACCTCTATCCAAGTTGCTTATTGTGTAACTCTAGACACAAACACTGTGCATTCCAAGCCACACATTTCCTGAGACCTGATACTCTCTGTGTCCTTGTTACCATCATCAACCTTCCTGCATTGCATAAGGTTGTTTCTTAAGATGCCCAGATAGGCACAATGCATACCTGTCTGTACACAGCCTTACCAATGAGCAGAATCCCAAAACTCTGAATTCCTCCGTACGCCTGCCTGCCTGCCAGTGCCTCACACCTACCAGAGGGTAGTTTCCTGCTTGCTTAGCAACTGTACACTAGCTCTAGCCTGGGCAACACAGCAAATGCCTCTCCTACCTACTAGGCTCTGAATCCCAACCTTGGAAAGGGCCCCTCTTTCCAAGTTTGTTCTTCTGTGGATACTCTGCCTTATCCCTAGGGTGTTCCTTTACAGCTTTATAACAGCTTTACAGCTACTTCCCTACTTAATACTTTTTATATTAAACTTTCCATATTCAAATTGATCGTTTGTCTCTAGAATGAACACTGACTGACATACTATTTTTAGGTATTACTTTATTCAAATAATATTTATTGAGTCCCTACAATGTGACTTACACTTTATAAGTATTTGTCAAACATCAGTGAATAAAACAAAATTTCTGCCTATAGAACTTGGATTCTCTATAGAAAGACTCAAATTGGGTTCTCTCCTCCCACTGCCCAAGTTGCTAAAAAGAAAGGCCAATGGGAAGAAGTAGGTAGCCAAGAAAGCAGTGAATCCCTGTTTGAAAAGAAACTTAAAGAATTTTGGCATTGGACAGGACATCCAGCCCAAAAGGGACCTCATCTACTTTGTGAAATAGCCCTGTTGTATCAGGTTGCAGCAACAGAGAGCCATCCTCTATAAGCGGTTGAAAGTACCTCCAGCGATTAACCAGTTCACCCAGGCCTTGGACCACCAGTTACTCAGCTGCTTAAGCTGGCCCACAAGTACTGACCAGAGAAAAAGGGAAGAGGCAGAGGCTGTTGGCCCAGGCTGAGAAGAAAGCTGGTGGCAAAGGGTATGTCTCCACTAATAGATCACCTGTCCTTCAAGCTGGAATTAACACCATCACCACCTTGGTAGAGAAAGAGAAGCCTCAGCTGGTGGTGACTGCACAGGACATGGATGCCATTGAGCTGGTATCTTCTTGCCTGTCCTGTGTCATAAAATGGGGGCCCTTAACTGCATTATCAAGGGAAAGGCAAGACTGGGACATCGAGTCCACAGGAAGACCTGCACCACTGCAGCCTTCACACAGGTTAACTTGGATGACAAAGGAGCTCTGGCTAAGCTGGTGGAAGCTCTCAGGACCAATTACAATGACAGATATGATGAGCTCCCCCGTCCCTGGGGAGGCAATGTCCTGGGTCCCAAGTCTGTGGCTTGTATTGCCAAGCAGGAAAAGCCAAAGGCTAAAGATATTGCCACCAAATGGTTAAATGAACACTGCTAAGTTTTCTGTACATAAAAATAATTAAAATAATACAAATTCTCCTTTTTAAAAAAAAGACAGATTGGGGCAACAGAGTTTAACCATGTGAGATGTGTCTCTGCATCTAGAAGACAGAAAGGTACTCTCACATGTTTCATACAGCTAAGTCTTGAGAACAACTCCAGTATTTTGAAGATATTCACTGTATTATTTTATGGAAGTGTTATGGTGTTGCCTTTCTCCCTACTTTAGTTGGTTTAAAATATGATCTAACCCAAATCCCATTTATTCAAATGTTTTTACCATAATCTTTTTGTTTAGTCATATTTTAAAATCAAATTGCTGTTGAGTGAGCTTGTCTTACAAGTTCATTAATATATACATTTTAAATGTAAAATTTTACTATTCTTGTAGCCTGGTGCTTTGTTCTCCTTTCAGTCATCTAACATGAGTGGCAGCATTAATTAGATATGCATTTACTATACAGATAGTTATTCTCTTAATATTGCTTAGCAACAATTATTCAACATTCAGCTCCTTTCAGATTTTGTACTGATGTATTTTGAAATCCTGAAAAGGGTGTACTATTTCAGGTATCTAGCGTTGAACTCCATTATTTCTTTGCTAAAACACTGTAAGTTAATCTTACGATTTGTACAAAAATAATACATTTCTGAAAGCCCATAACTGGCAGTTGACCCCAGCATTTCTGCATGTTTCTGTAAATCAAACTTAAAGATGTCCAAAACCCTCAACTAGTTGAAATAAGTATATTTGTATTTCAAATTCATTAACTTTGAGAGCCAAAATGCATTCCTTGATCAAATAAGTTCTCAAAATAAAAGGGCAAAAAATGTGGTTAAACTAGATACATTTATCAGCCTCTTGAATTCCATAATGTTATGTGAATCAAATTGACATAACAAAGGTCCTGTACTCTTTGCTTTATCAGGTCTCTTACCAAAAGGAAAATGCTAACAACCCTCAAGTGTTATTCACTGTAAAACCAATTTTTTGAAACACATCAACATAAAATGCCAAGAGCTAGAAAATAATGAGCTTTATAAAAAATAGATAAAAGCAACAAATACAAACCCAAAAGCAAACATTATGTCAATTTTCCCTCTTAAGCAGATATATTCCTATATTACACATTGACCAAACTCTTGAAATGTTATAAATAATTCAAAATTGGGGGGAGCTGGATTATGTTGAAAGGGAGCTAATCACTATAAATGAAAGAACCTGTGGTTGATCCTTAATTGAAATATTTTCCTATTTTATTAGTTTTATTCAAGTTATGTTGTTGGTTTAGTCTGTTTTTAATACAGCAGTGAAAGTCAAGCCCAGAAACTCATCAGAATTTCCTAGAGAGCTTTTTTAAAACTACAAATGCCCAGGCTCTATCCTACACAGTTTCTTCAGGGTGGGCACCCAGTAATTCCTATTTTTTGCAAATCCGGATTATCCTTTATAAGGTTCAATATGCCTTAGGAGAGGGAGGAGGAGTTCCATATCATGTCCACTCTTTCTTTCTTGATCTTGAGCAGGTGTCTCTGAATGCCTTTGGACTGTCCACTTAGAGATTATATTTTATCTCTCTTTCCCATGCCTATACTTTGAACAATTATCTTTCCCACTCCAGAAGTTTTTACTAGCTTACAAATAGAAGTCAACGAGGTAGACATACAATTTGAAGAATAATTATAAACACTCATATGAATATAACACATCTTAGAATATGAAATGTTGCCCCCCAGCCCAGGATCCCAGAAGACTCCATGTGCCCATTTCTAATCACAACCTTGTTAGTGGGGTTAACCACTATTTAATTTTTGTGATTGTAATTTGCTTGCTTTTCTTTAAAGTTTTACCATGAATACCTGCATCTCTCATGATACTGTTTTGTTTTGCCTGTTTTCCAACTTCCTACTAATGCATTCACACCATATTTGACTTCTTACATCCATCAGTATATATGAAAATAAGTTTATTCAGGTTTGCTGCTATATAACTATATCATAACTTTTTTTTCCATTCTGCTATTGAGGGATAATAGCGTTTCTGATTTGACAAAAACAAGCAATGGGGAAAGGATTCCCTATTTAATAAATGGTGTTGGGAAAAACTGGATCCCTTCCTTATACCTTATACAAAAATTAACTCAAGATAGATTAAAGACTTAAACATAAAAGCTAAAACCATAAAAACCCTAGAAGAAAATTGAAGCTGCTAAAATTCTTATATGAACATTCTTTTATAGTATCCTAGTTCACACATGCACAAAATTGTCTAGAACTGTTTTTGTGAGTTGCAGAGTAATTATGATAACAGCAATGCCAATAATAAATGCATTGTAGTGCTTATTACATTCCAGGTACTGTTCTGAGCATTTCACATAGACCAATTCATTGAATGTTCTCAACACTGTAAGAACAAAAATTGGTTTTGGGGTGGGGAGACAAACCTTACTTTTATGAATGAAATCACATGTTCAAGGCCAAAAAACTAGGAAAATGGGATTCAAATCCATGTAGTTGGTAGAAGTGTCTACTCAACCATCATACCACAATATAATACCATCAATGCAGTAACATGAAAATACAATAGTATTATGCATAATAATCTTCCAATTTACTAGAAAATGTCAAATTGTATTCCAAAGACATTATAGTAATTTATACTCCCACCAGCAGGATAAGAGTTTCTATTATTTGTCTTTGTCAACACTTATTATTGTCAGACTTTATTAAAACTGAAAGTTGTGTAATATAATCTCATTGTAATTTATATGTGCATTTTTTCCTATTACAATTGAGGCCAAGGATTTTTTTTTGTTAACTGACCATGTAAATTTCCTTATTTGTGAATTTCCTATTTGCCCATTTTCTATTGAATTTTACCTATTTTTCACTGATTTATAGGAGTTCTTCAGATGTTCTGTTGACCATTATATGTGTTGCAACTATCTCTTTATACTCTGAGGCTTGTGTTTGCATTTTTTACTACTTTTAACAAGAAGCTACATGTTGTGTTTTTTTTTTTGAGCAACACGGCCGTTTATTCACCTGGGTGCAGGCGGCCTGAAGCCGAAAGGCCGTCAGCAAAGAGGGGTGCGATGGGAGTTGGTTTTTATAGGTTATGGAGAAGGAAGTGGAAAGCTACACAAGTTACTTTAGGGCGGTTTTTTGCAAGCTGGGAGGGGGTCGTAGAGTGTGGAGTCTCGGGGTTGGCCAAGGTCAGTTACAAAGTCCAAAGCCCTTGTCAATTAAGGCCGGAATAAGAAACAATAGAGAATGTCTTAAAGTTATGTAGTCGCCGAAGGGGTTGATCATTTCTTCTTCTTTTCATGACTTTCCAGCTACTTCGGGTTTTCTAATTGCGGAAGGCCCTCCAGAGATGTACGT
>CAUYQU010021565.1:0-27692 GCA_963574635.1 Cheracebus regulus
CAGAGCTGGGCCTTCCCGGGTTCAGCTGTGCTTGCTCTCAGTCCTCAGCGCTTCCAATTGCTGTTCTCCTTGTGGGGATGGGACCAGCGGAGCCTTTGGGCACCCAGTCCTGTACACTCCGCACCGAGAAGCGCTGCGCCGTCCAAAAGAGTTGCGCTGGCGACCCGTCTGGCTCCTTCGCCGGGAATCTCCCAGTCTATGGGCATCAAAAATTCGTCTGCAATTGCAGCATCCACTCGCTCTCTGCGCTTTCACTGGGAGCTACAATCCTGAGCTGCTGCTATGCGGCCATCTTGGATCTCTCCTCTCTCTGTTCTTAATACACATAAACACATCTGTGAGGGGTTGGGAGGGGGGCAGAAAAGTGTTTCCTCTACTCAGACTCAGTTACTGGGGACTGTGAATTAACTGACAAAAGACAGTTTAATGGGAGAGAAGGTGTATGTTTCTTTTTTGATGTTAATATTTTTGTGTGTGTACAGGGGATTCACAAGAAAGAGAAAACACAAAGAAGTAGTTAGATTGGAAGCTTATATACCATTTTAACAAAGGGCAATATATTGTGGAGAAGTGACTAGACAAAGAAAAGGGAGGTTTAGGCTTCTGGGGTGGTAAATTGTGGGAAGGTGAACGTGTGTGAAAACTCATGGAAGATAAGAGTTATGTTAGTAAGGTTTCTTTCTGCAGACTCATCTTGGTGACTTGGCATCTTCTTCATGGCTGTAAAACTCCACTGGAGAGAAGATTCATGGCAGTCTTCATTTCTCAGAAGTTTCTGCTTTTAGTCAGATAAGAAAATCTCTGAGAAGGCTCCTTTCTGTATCCGTTGATTCTCAGTTTCCTTCAGCTCAAAATAATCCATATGCCAAAATGGCATATTTGGGGGTGGTATATTCTGATATACTAAAGCTCTTTGATATGGCCTGTGTCACATTGTTTTGATAGTCTGCTTATCTGTTTCCTCCTGTGTATGTGAGCTCATCCAGTAAAGAGATCATGAATTACTTATCTTTGCATCCATATACTAATGTTTGGGTCCCACACCCATAGATTCTGATATAATTGATCTTGGGTGCTGCCTGGACACTGGGATATTTAAAAGCTCCTCAAGCAATTCTAACCTGCAGACAGGGATGAGAACAGACTGCCTCTGACCAACATTTTAGATCCTAGCATTTTCCTAGCATTCTCCAAAGCTCTTGGGGAACTTCCTCTCAAAGCATGTCAGTGATGGAGGGGAGAATACTGAAACCAGCCTCTGGCTTGAGCACTAGTAAGCTTGCAGGAGGAAAGGGTTATCCTGGGAGCAGATGCCAACAGCAGTATCTTCATCTGGAAGTCGGTACTAAACTGAAATGTGGCATCAACTCATGGAGATAGTGTTTAGTGGGTGAAATGCACTGAATTAGGGTGGTACAGGGGCAGACATTAGAATCCATGGGAGGACCCTAACCTTCGGCTGTGGTGCTTTTAGATTGCGTGCGTTGGGAAGAGATACAATAGCAATATGATGTGGCAGAACTTTGGCTCCAGTACTGGTCTGCCAAGTCAGTGTTCATGGATGAGGAAGTGCAGCGTATCCCCAGGCATGGCCAGAGGGCTGCAGGCCAACCTCTGAGGTTGACTAGGATTGATTGCCTTAAGCACTGAGCTGTGGCTGGTTTCCATGGAGCTTTGCAAGAGGCCAAGTTCTTTTCTGGGAGGCCAACCTTCAGGATGTCTGTCTTGGAAAGTTAACCCTTACCACTCAAAGAGGATGAACTCACAGACATGAGCCAGCAACAGGAGACTGGATGATCCAAAAAATTCAGAAAAGAACAAAATAGAACTTCTGAAAATAAGAACTATTATTGTTGAAAAAAATCCTTAGTGGGATAATGAGATAGTGAATTAGACACATCTAAAGAGAGAATTACAAGAAGATATAGTTGCAGAAACTATCCAGCGTACATGCAGAGAAGAGAGATGAAAAATATGGTATCAAATTTAGGAGGGAGCATGTAATAAAAAGGCATACCAAAAATCTGAGAGTTTCTAGAAAGAGAGGATAGGGCAAATCAAGCAAGACAACATTTGAAGAGATGGGAAACTGCAAGACTGTTGAAAGAGATGAATATATTGATTCCATACCAAGAAATAGCATAGTGAAACTTAGCAATACTGAAGCCAAAGAGAAGACTTTTAAGTTGTCAGAGAAAATGATCACTTATGAAGGATGACAGTTAGAGAGTGGATTTCCCAGTAGTCACATGGAAGACAGAAGATAGTAAGATAAATGTGTATAGGATTTATTCTTTCCAAATCAGCATAAAACAACCCTCTGAAGGTGTATTTCAGAAAGAAAAAAAATGATAACAGAAGGAAAGTCTCAGAGGCAAAAAGGAATGCAGAGCCAATAAAATAGTAAATACATACACTGCAGCAAAGAGTTTGTAGATTAGAGAATAATGATTCATTTTTTGTCTTCAGAAAAGTCCCAGAAAGGAAGCACTTGTCAACTGTGTTTGTCAGTTGTATCAGGGAAATAATAGTGGCTATATAAAAGTTTTCTGAAGTCCTTATCTCCTTGGAAAAGAGGTTAAGATATAATCTATTACTAAACTTTAAGTTAAATATGCATAGCACAATTTCAAAGGCAGTAAAATATCAGATTTAGGGTGCTTTAATTTCCAAGCCAGTAAAGGGAATAAATGGGAAATATGATAAAACAAATAGAAATTCTCAGTCAATCCCAAAAGACCAAGAAAAAAAGAGAAAAGAGTCATTAAAATTTAAGGGAAGGAAACAAAAGGGGCATAGAAAAGGAGAGACAAATAAAAATTTAAGAATAAGATAATAGAAACAAATTTTTGTGTATTATTTATCTCAAAAATAGTAAATAAGCTGAATTTACAACTTAAAAGAGATTGTTGGAAAAATAATTTTTTGGGAAAAACACAAAGAGATCTAGTACTATGACATTTTAAAGAAATATTTCTTAACAGAAAGGTTGAAAGAGGATGGAAAAATATATACCTGTCAAATGCAATTGAAAAGGAAGTTGTGACAGTCATATTACTATCAAACAAAGGTAGACATTAAGACAAGAAGCGTTATTGAGGAATGAGAGGACCACTTTTTAATGACAAAGATTTGATTTATTGGGAAGATTTAGTATTTCAAATGTGTATGCACCCAATAAAATATCTTCAAAATATATAAAGCAAAAATGGATAGATCTAAATTGAAGAACTATTTGACAGACCCACCAGTGTGGGAGAGTCCAACACATCTCTGTCAGTTATTGATATGTCAAACAGACTGAAAAATGGTAAAGAAAATTTGCATAATACAATTACCGTGCTTGATTTATCAAACATATGTAGAATTCTGCCCCAGTATTTATTCTTCACAGGCACACGTGAAATGTTTACTGAAATTGACCATATAGTAGGCCATAGGCAACTATCAATTACTTTCAAAGAACTGGTAATATTCAGACCACATTCTCTTTCCACAGTGCAATTAGGTTAGAAATCAATAGCAAGAAGATTAACTGAAAAACTCCCCATATATTTAGAAATTAAACCACATGTCAAAATAGCCCATTGGATCAAAGGTGAAATCATAATGCAAGTGAAAAAGATGATCCAGAGTTGGAAATCATCCAGTCCAGTGTTGCATGCCCTTGACCCAGAGGGCCAGGTGGGAGGGGCTGTGGCAAGGGCACGACAAGGGCTCTGGGAAGCTTCATAGAAGGACTGATCCTCCAGCAATTAAGGCAAAAGCATCCAAATCCCTAACCTGTGGAGATTTCATTTTCCTTTATTGATCTGTCAAATGGTCTAAATTCTCTCATTCAGGTTGCTTATTCTATAATTAAGGATGAAAATATTCTTGTGTTGCATTGCAGAGTGCCAGGAAAATAGTACCTTAAGCAGACTTTGCAAATGTTGGCTGGACGTACTCACTTGCCTTTAGGGGTGCCTCCTGGGATATATAATTCCCAAGTAGACAGGCATGGTTTGGTGTATGGCACTAACATGTAGGCAGGGCCTCTGGACACCCCAGGGGAAGACCTTTGATGCCTGAAGGCAGCTTGCTGCCGTTTAATTGCCAGGTAGTTCATCTCAGCCACACACTGAACTGTGGGTTTACACCTGGGATGCCTTTGAATTGGAGAGCTAAAGGAAGTGACTGTGCTCTGGGCTTCTCTTATTCCCTTTCCAAGCTTCCATTCGTTTAGTCAGCCCATATTCATTTTGTTGCCTTAACAGCGAGTTGCAAGGAATGCGAGGCCTATCTGTGCCAAGCACTGTGCAAACCTTAGGCCAGTGTGCCCCTGTCATTTCTGACCCTAACTTTTTGAAACATCAACCTGGAGAAACTCGATGTTGCTTTCTGCATTCTTTTTTTTTTTTTTCTTTGAGATGGAATTTCAATCTTGTTAGCCAGGCTGGAGTGCAGTGGTGCGATCTCTACTCACTGCAACCTCCGCCTCCTGGGTTCAAGTAATTCTCCTGCCTCAGCCTCCGAAGTAGCTGGGATTATAGGTATGTGCCACCGTGCCTGGCTAATTTTGTATTTTTAGTAGAGATGGGGTTTCTTAATGTTGGTAAGGCTGGTTTTGAACTCCCAACCTCAAGTGATCCACCCGCCTCAGCCTCCCAGATTGCTGGGATTACAGGTCTGAGCCACTGTGCCTGGCCCTATTTTCTGCATTCTAAGGCCCATAATGCCAAGGTAGGATCCATCACTCCAAATTATTTTTCACCTTATTAAAATTAGAACCTAAGTCTAGATGATAGAGAATCTAATTTCTTTCTCCTAATTAATATCATTAATTGAACTGATTGATCCTAAATGATTAATCCTGAAATGATAATGGAAACAAAGTCAAACCTCCTGTTTCCTAAATACAAATGACTAAATGCAACACAATGCTGCATGAGCCAAAATTCAGATTATTTTAGTCTCCTCTCGAGGATGTCTCAATACAAACTCCTTAACTTACAGTTGGACCTGCTCATGTTGTCACAACTAAAAAGCCCTGCCTGGCTTTCTCATTTAAATTTTGAAGTAGAACTAAATTTCCTAGAAACTTAGACATTGTGTGCCTCTGTCAAGCAGTTACTAGCCAGTATTTACTCCTCAATACGGAATACATTTATGAACAAACAAATCACATCTGAAACGAAATCTTGTAGCCGAATTAAGGTAAATATGGTCTTCCTATACAATTAATATAAAGTTTAAGTAGGCAGAGTAAAGAGATATCTTTCGCTTCTTAAAAGGCAATTTCCAAAAATGAATGGACTTGAATAGTAATGCATCTGAATAATAATATCAACAAAAAGAACAACTATCCCAGCACTTTGGGAGGCTGAGGCTGGTGGATCACATGAGCCAGGCGTTCGAAACAAGGTGAAACTCCATCTCTATTAAAAATACAAAAATTAGCTGAGCATGGTGGCTCATGCCTGTAATCTCAGCTACTCGGAAGGCAGAGAGGCACGATAATAGCTTGAACCCAGGAGGCAGAGGTTGCAGTGAGCCAATATCACACCACTGCACTGCATCCAGCCTGAATGACAGAGCTAGACTCTGTGACCAAAAAAGAAAAAAAGAACAGCACCCTCCATGAGCAAATGGAAACATAATTTACTGTGTCTCATTCAAGCAATATCTAGGTTCTAGAATAGGGAGGGAGAAGATTAGGGATGCATTACTTGAGGCAAGAAAATTATCCGAATGTTGACTCTTTTTTCCTACCCAAACAAAACTGGTATTATTTCCCTATCTGTTTTTCCACTTGCTCAAGGCCAATACTATAATTAAAAGAACTCCCTCCAAGGAGTTCAAAGTGCTTTAGAGACATGGTCTGATTAATCCTCAGCACATCCTGGTAATGTCAGCAAGCTCCAGACCTTGCCTCTGTCCGACAGAACCATCTAGGTGCATGTGGCCACTTTTCTTGAGTGGCTTATGAGAAGTGACAGCAGCTGTCTGAACCAGCCCCTCTTTTCCAAAAGCCTTGAAAATGGCCTCTCTTGGGTGCCAGGGTCAGCGTTCACCAGCTGAAGGGCCAAAAAGCCATCCATCAGCTTTGATATGCATAATCTGCATATTCATTCTTCTGAATATTCATTCTTCCACCTAATGCTCGGTTGCCTTAATTAGGGCTGGAGCCTGCGGATAGGTAGAGGCGTGTTTTGGAGTCTTTCAGCCAATTCATATTCCTAAATGGATCTTTTTTGGCCTGAGATGTTGGTCTGTTCCTATGATCACTTAGTTGCCCCTCTTGGCTTCTTTCTGGGTTTCTCTTTGGTGAGGTGGTGCACAGCCTTGCTGCATTGGCTGTATTGTTGATGCCACTCCATTTTTCAGGGTTCCATTTTCTATGCAATCCTGATCCAGAGAGTGTAAAATGTATTTTTCAGTCATCTCAACCCCAATGACATGTCGAGTTAATGGCTTTCAGCTGCACTGTTTACTACAACTCCAGATCTGCTTTCTATATAGAGAAGCTGGAGTTCACCCTAGAATGCTCAGAGTGCTGTTTGTAATTTATCCCAAATACTCTTTATTTTCCCATCTGCCACTTTTTCTTCCCCTATGTGATTGTCTGAGGTTTGTGAAGGTGATAAAACACGGGGACATTCCTGAAGCACTGCAGAGCCAGGGCTTCTAAAAACCTAAAGAGTATTTTTAAATGTATTATTTATCATACCTTCTGAGAGTCATATAGCACTTTGATATACTCAATATGATCTTTAAAATAATATTGTAAAGAAGGAAGCTCAGAGCGCTTCTACTGTTTTCAAGATCACAACACCTTTGTACCTTATCAATTTTCTTTGCATTCTTTTTTTGTCAATATCCATTCTCTTTCCATCACCACTTGTGATTCATTTGATGATTATTTACTTTATGTCTTTTTTTTTGGTGGCAGACACTGTGCCAGGGCCTAGTGTTTGCACAAAATACATACTTTTGGCCCCCACCGGAAAAAAATATTTTTATATGGGAAAGGGTCATATGCAAAGGGTTAATGCAGTACTGTGTGATCGAGACCTTAGTTAGATGTTATGTGCAGGTTGAGGGAATTCTTGGATTGGAAATAGAATGATAAGCAGAGAAAGGAAGAGTATATTCAAACACATAGAAATATGAATGTAGATGGAGAGTTAGAGTAATTCTAAGTCATTGAGCTTTTCAGGGCTGGGTTGAAAAGCAGCAGAGGGAAAGGTGGGGAGACCATCAGAGTTGACATTCTAGAAGGCCTCGAGTGTCATCCCAGCGAGTCTGAACGTTGGCCCTCAAGGCGGTGGGAAGTCACTGAAATGCTGTGTACAGCAAAGTCACATGATCAGATCCGTTGATTTTACCAATTTCCCTCTGGGTCTTTGAACCTCTCAAATTGGCACAGTTGAAAGAAGACGAATATGCGACATGTTGGTGAGAGTGCACCGATATGGAAATTCTCACAGAATGTTAGCAAAAAAAAAGTGAAAAGTGCTTGCTGGAAAGAACTTTGGCAATATGTGTTAAGAGACTTGAAAGTGTTTATTTAACTTACTCTGTTGCCGCAAATACATTTTAGGAAAATGATCTCAAATAAGAATATTGCAGGGCAAAGTTATTGTTTAGGTGACTACTTTTTAATAATAAGCCACTAGAAATAATCCAAAATGTCTAACAATGAAGTAATAGTTAAGAATATAATACACCCCTAAGTTTATAATGAAGCTGGTGAAAAGTTTTACATACAGTGATATCCAGCGATTGCACAGTGTTTTTGCTACCCAAGATCCATTCACACTTACGTTGGTAAAAGAGCTGTGCTTTCTGTCTGAATGCAGCTTTGGAACATGAGGACCAGGCTAAACCATCTACCCTGCTATCGGGGACTGGTTCAGGGTGATTGTGCAACCTGAGTTAATTTAATCATAATTTGAATCTCAAGAATTATTCTGGAAAGACTGGGACAATAATGCACCCATTTTCCTGCTGTGGATGTAGACAAATTTGTGGTAATTTTTGATGTTGACAGCAGAAACCTAATACAAATAAAAAGCTTAAAGTGGTATTTAGAGTTGCTTTGGATGAGTGCGGTGGCTCACACTTGTAATCCCAGCACTTTGGGAGGCCGAGGCGCGTGGATCATGGGGTCAGGAGTTGGAGACCAGCCTGGCCAATATGGTAAAACCCTGTCACAACTCAAAATACAAAAATTAGCTGGGTGTAGTGGCGCGCCATCTGTAGTCCTAATGAATCAGGAGGCTGAGGCAGAAGAATCGCTTGAACCTGGGAGCAGAGGTTGCAGTGAGCCAAGATTGTGCCACTGCCCTCCAACCTGGTAACAGAGTGAGACTCCGTCTAAAAAAAAAAAAAAAAAAAAAGCAGTATTTAACCAGACATTGGGAAGAGCAACACTTTATTATAACCAAAGAACATTTTGGGAAATGTGAAGAGATAGTGCCCCCTTCACATTATTTATCTTTGGAAGGAATGTCAACTCAGCACCTGATTTATGAATTTGAATGAGTAAGTAGATAAAAGATTATTTATTTCAGAAAATCCTCTTCCTATCTTGAAAAATACCCACACTATGTCATGTACAACAATGAGATGCTGGAACAAAATATTAAGGAAGTCTCCAAAGACTCAGAGTTAATTCTCCTGTCACACTCCAGAGTAAGCTTTGTTAATTGAAATGGAAAAAGTCATTTTCCCTGTAGACTTGCTGAATTTCAGTGATCAAAGCTCTAGGATTGCAGAATATGAAATTTAGGCAGCAGAAAGCGACCTCAGAGTATGAATTTGCTGATTTGACTCATGTGACTTCAAACCAAGTCTCTTAAAGTTACTTCTAAAAGTGCAGGCTGATTTCCAAACCTGAGTCACTTTAGGCTTCCAGTAAGATGAAAATCAGACAGATGTGACACAATATGAAATGAATGTCATAGAACAGTTTTTATCCTGGGTGTGTATTTTAGCTTCCATTTGTCTCAGGAACATTTCAAGATGCATTTGGCTTTTGGGTATTAAGGTTGTGGGTGACCAGTGTTCCTCAAGGTCAATGCTATTCTCTGCGAAACATGATAAAAGCTTGCAGGAGGCCAAGGGCTGTATGAGAAGATTAAGTATTGATTGAGGAGTAGATACAATGTTGTGAAATGTAGTTATTAGACTCAATTCAGTGCTGTTAATTTGAGGTCTTGCACTTTCTCAGAAGATTACCCCAGATAACCATACATTATTGAAGTCTGAGGAGTGCTCGTGCCCCACCTCATCCTCACTGCATCCTTTCTCTCAGCCCTGGAAAACTACTTTGCCCAGTCGATATGCTTTTATTGAACACAGGTTTATACAACCACTCAGCTCAAATATGATCACTTTCAGGAGTTTGTGGCACATGGCAAAGTCAACTTTCCTTCCAAATACTCTTCCTATCAAGAAATCAGTTATCCTGAATTTGATCATCCCTCTTTTCACGTCCTGTGAATTATAATAGGACCTCGGAAATGAAGCAGAAAAGAAATTCATTCTTTTGCTTTCAGTGGTCCTCTCTGCCCTGCTGCTTGTGGTGGAGTTGAAATAAACAAGATCCCTGAACATGGGAGGGGATCAGAAGTATCTGTAACTAAGAACAAGAGACGGAAAAAAAATACTCTGTAAAATCTTAGAACAGGAAAGGGTGTTAGAAACCACCTAGTCCAGTTCTTTCATTTTCTAGATGACTAAATTCATATCTAAAGTGGCTGTAACGTGCTCAGCCTTCATAGCTAGTCAGTGGCAGAGCTGGAAAAGTAATTCAGCTGTTCTGACTTTGAATCTAGTTATTTTCCCTATATATTCTGCCTGCACAACTGCCTCGGCTGTGTACAGTGCAAGAATCTGAGTGAACAGTCTCTATGAACAATTGCATTTATGAAAAATTAAATTTATATTATATAACTTTCTTCAAGCCCTTAAATGTCATACGACGCTAATATGCAGAGTTCTGAGAACCTTGCACATGCTTTTACAGCATTTTCTACTAACTCCGTTTTGTGAAGATGAAAGTTTTAAATTATCTTCACGTTACTGATGACAAAATTAAGACCCAGAAAATCCAAGTGGCTTGTTTCAAGTGGTATAGCCATTTTGGATAGCCAGGTACATACTTAGGTCCTTATACTATTAGTTCTCTGTTCCCTTTAATGTTCTCTGCAGCCTCCATTACTTACTCTGAAGTTTGTCTTCTGGTTGGTGCTGTGGCCTCATCTATAACCCCAGTGCTGAGTCTGGAGATCGAGGCAAGAGAATTGCTTGAGGCTACGAGCTTAAGCCCAGTCTATGCAACATATTGGGACCCTGTCTTTACAAAATATATGTTTTTCAAAATTTGCCAGGTTTGGTGATACATGTTTGTAGTCCCAGCTACTCTGGAGACTGAGAAGGAAGTATCACTTGAGCCCAAAAGGCTGAGGCTGCAGTGACCTATGAGTGCACCACTGCATGCAGTCTGGGCAGTAGAGGGATACCCTGTTTCTTAAAATTAAAAAAAAAAAAGTCTTCCTATATGACTGAAGCACTTAACACTTCTCTAGTTTTGCTACTGCCTTCTCTAAGCCATATGCCCTGGAATGGGGCTAATGTTTGCTTTATAGTTTAGCCTGTACTTTTAACACCCAAGTTTAAAATCAAAGATAACTCTAATATTGTTCTGGCTTCTCTGGGCATGACAAATATTGTGTTAATCACTTTACTTGGTGTTTGCAATCTGTTTCATTATGGCTAGTATGAACATACCATACAATATATGAGTCATGTATTAATATTGCTAAATTCACATTTGGTGATGTTCCTTCCAGTCTGTACAAAGTGAGCACGTACAGCCTCACTTATGATCAGAGCCATGATACCTTAGAAACTGTTTCTTCCTCAGCTGTCTTCTGCGACCAGCTCTTTTTTTCTCCAACTAAAATCACTCTAGTTGACAAGAGCTTCCAGTATAGAGCTGCCTTCTGAAGTGATTGCAATTTATCTTTTCCAATAAAATGGGAACAGTTTATACTTTCTTATGATTCCAGAGCTACCATAAATCGGGGTAATAGATTTTTCAATGCCTAGTAAGATAATTGCACTGGGGAGAAGATGAAAGTGCACACTGGGAGCCATGGATGCTGTGTGCCTCCATCCTTCTGTTCCTGTTGCTTCCAGGACGACCTAGAAAACAAGGCTGGAGGAAGACAGCTTTAAATTCCTCATGCTAAATTAGTTCTGAGATGCTTCTGGGCAAAGACTGCCAACTGAACTCTGTTTTGACAGTGGAAATATTTATAATGAAACATAATGAAGTAAAATTTAAGACCCAAATTGCCCCAACACGGAAGCACTAAAATTGCAATTCTGGTTCTAGTGACACCTCCAATTACCAAAATGCAAAGTAATTCTCTTAAGAAAATGACTTCACTTTAAGGAAATGAATCCTGGTTAAGGATAATGACACACACACCAGGGGCTTCAAATCCGCTCTCCTGTGTTACTGCTGACCCCAGAGAAGCAAATGAGATTCATCACGTCTGTTTCCCCCTCTAGAGGCAACAGTCTATACCAACAAGCCAAGTCTGAGGCTTATGCAATGCCTGGGAAGCCTTGTCCAACAGCTCTAGAAATGAACGCACTGAGTACGGATTGGGGATTTTTGCAGCAGGAGTAACAACTGTAGGACATAACTAAACACCCCCAGGGTTATCACCCTTATGCAGGTGATGCTCATGCTTTTTAAAAAGACTTGTTGCCATTGATTCTCAAGAGCAAAAAAATTGCCGACCCAGGCTGCTGATTGTTTTGATTTTTAATGAGTGAGTTCCTTTGTTTACTTCTTTGTTCAACAAATATTTATGGCATACTTAACTGTGTACCAGGTGCTGTGTTTGACACTGAAGATACAGCAGGGAGTATGATTGATGGGGTCATTTCCCAACAAGATATTAAAGTTATATACAGTCAGTTATTGGTGTTCGAGGTAGTTCTTTCTGTTCAATGAAGTCACCAAAAACACTGAATTAGCAAATACCAAGCCATTGCTCCTAGGGGAAATACAAGGTTAGGTTCCTACAAGCCTCTGGTCATAATATTTTCATCAGTTGATCAATACATACCTTTGCCCTATGTATCTTTAAAGACACCTTTTTAACAAAAAAACAATTTTTAACACCAGTGACGTGTTCACCTAAAGACACCTTTTTAATAGACTTTTTTGATTCATTAACATTGAACTCATGGCCAATAGGACTGTAACTCATATCTGAAGGAAGCTTATCTGATATGCATGTTTTGTCCGTAAGGCACATCACAGCCCTCCTGTGATTAGGAACACTCGCTAGCACTTCAGCACTATGTTCGGGGGCCGTTTTAAACAGTGAAATCACCAAGACAAAGCACAAAAATAAGAAAAAGGTGGCACTGAATAGACTGTGAGAAAAACACATTTATAGTATGAGAACTGAAGTGAGAAGGCAAACAGTTGAACTTGTTCGACTTGTTGGGAACATGTGCATTGAGTGACTCAAACTTTCTGTGCACGTCTGCAAATGACCAAGGA
Source organism: Cheracebus regulus (assembly GCA_963574635.1). NCBI lineage: Eukaryota > Metazoa > Chordata > Mammalia > Primates > Pitheciidae > Cheracebus > Cheracebus regulus. The sequence continues at coordinate 12,575 of CAUYQU010021565.1, forward strand.
AAGAGCCACAGGTGTTGATCCTGTGCTTACAAATACATTTTAATGAGCAGGCAAATTTGCAAATACAGAATCTATGAATAATGAGGATCAGTTATACCTCCTTGACTTGCAATTTCTTATGCCCTTTGACCTTGACATTAGGGCCACTCAGCCTTCACTGGAGGTTACCCCACGCAGACCCCAGACACATCTTGCACATCATAAAAAGGTAGGAGGAGTTCTTGGTCAGAAGGTGCCGGGTACTAGGCTATACAATTTTTTTTTTTTTTTTTTTTTTTAGAGACAGGGTCTCACTCTGTCTCTCAGGCTGAAGTGCAGTGGTGCAATCTCAGCTCACTGCAGCCTCGACCTCCTGGGCTCAGTTAATCTTTCTCACCACACACCACAGGTGTATACCACCACGCCCAGCTAATTTTTGTATTTTTTGTGGAGACGAATTTTCACCATGTTGCCCAGGCTGATCTCAAACTCCTGGGCTTGAGCCATCTGCCCACCTCAGCCTCCCAAAGTGCTAGGATTAAAAGTGTGAGCCACCATGCCTGGTCTAGGTTCTACAGTTTTAATTGGGGATTTGGGTTGTAATAAACAGTGACTGTCTTGAGTTTCTTCATGAAAAGGGGTGTTTATTGTAAGGACATGTTTGAAACTGAAGGCAGCTTGCAGGACCCGCTGTGCTCTGACTCTCACGGACCACACAGTCTCTTTCTTCAGGCATTTCTGCTCCACTGTCTGTCAGCTTCATTCTTCTTTCCACCATGTGGCTTTTTTTGCTGCTTAGTCATAACTCTTGTTTTCTCTTAATTGCAGCGTGAATACCGCCCTTTGTGGTTGCCCTGGCCCCTCTCTTGTTCCTGTGACTTTAGCTCCCTCTGAACTGGCCCTAGTTCTCCATGTTTCCTAAGATACACTGAGGGAGAATTCAAGGGTCTCAGCTCATTATTTCACTGTAGATTGTGTCATTGGTCCTTGCCCAGTCTCTGACTGGCTGCCCTGACATCAGGTGCTTACTTACCTCTGGGTCAATCAACATGGCTGGGGCAAGTGAAATCACATGATGCAAAACATGGTGATCAAGATCTAGCCTTGCTCCAGTGTGACCGATGCCTGCTTTCTACTTCAGATCTGTTGTAACTGTTTCTTCTGCCCCTTTTCTTAAATGAGGGAATTGCTTTTGCATAGGACTCAGCCCACTCAGTGGTTAGACAACTTGGCCTCTGAATGCCACCTGACTGTATCTCCACTGGTTACTTGCCATGTGGGCCTCTGCAACTGCCTGTTATCTCTGCATTGGTTTAGAGTTTTGCATCCCATCCACCTCCTTTTTTTTTTTTTTTTTTGATATGGAGTCTTGCTGTGTCACCCAGGCTGGAGTGCAGTGACATGATCTAGGCTCACTCCAACCTCCACTTCCTGGGTTTGAGCAATTCTCCTGCCTCAGCGTCCCAAGTAGTCTGGGATTAGAGATGGGGTTTCACCATGTTGGCTAGAATGGTCTCGAACTCCTGACCTCAGGTGATCCATCCACCTTGGCCTCCCAAAGTTCTGGGATTACAGGTGTGAGCCACCAAGCCCAGCGAGTTTTGCATCCCATTTCTCCTCACCTCCTGGACTGAACTTCAATGTCAGGCCTGCCTTCGAATCTTATTCTTGTCTACTTATCCCTAAAAGGAAGCAGCCATGGTCATGTTTCATGCTCATTATTTCTATCTCCGTGACCACCAACATTCCATGAAAGCCCACAGATCTATCTAGACCTTTGCACTGTGTGCTGTAGTTTTTGACCTTGTCTCATGCCTCTTGAACCCCATACTGAGTCCTAAAGCCTGTGAGGTGACTAGCACTATCAATATCAATGCTTCCAAGGATATATACAACATAGTTTCCAGGGGGTCATGTTTCTGGTGTCTTATCAGGCGTTCCACACACATAGCCTCTGCTCTGGAAGCTCTTCTCTGTGTGTTGGGGTAAAGCCCTCTATCAGAACATTCTCACGCACAAACTGAAACCTGATATTTGTTGGCCACATGTCATCCTCACCCTAGGTGGTCTTTGAAGCTCCAGAACTTCTGCTTTGAGTCATTACCATGTGGAGGGCACCATGTATATGCTTCCACATCCTTGGCTATGCTGCATCCTTTCCTGAGATGCCATCTCTAGGTCCTCCTTGGACATGAAGCCTCCGGAGCAGTAGTTTAATTCCAACATTTGTCTTCAGTCAAATCTTGTTCTTACAGTTTCCTCTGATGCTTAGAGCCTCTTCCCATCTCAGCACCCTTAGAACCTGGCTCTCTTCCTTGGTGACAAGCTCAGGAAGACCATTTCTGTACTGAACCTCAGCTTACTGTCCTTGGCTTGTCATATTCCAACTACAGAAGGGTCATCACCCTGAGGAAATTGGGTGTTGGGCTGTGCGCAGTCAACACCAGTGGCCTCAAAGAAGGTGTACCTCCTGTATTAGTCTATTTTCATACTGCTATAAAGAAATACCTGAGACTGGGTAATTTATACAGAAAAAGAGGTTTAATGGACTCACAGTTCAACATGGCTGGGGAGGCCTTACAGTCATGGCAGAAGGCAAAGGAGGAGCAAAGTCACATCTTACATGGTAGCAGGCAAGAGAGCATGTGCAGGGGAACTGACCTTTATAAAACCATCACATCTTGTGAGACTTACTTACCATCACGAGAACAGCACATCTTGTGAGACTTATTCACTATCATGAGAACAGCAGGGGAAAAAAACCCACCCCATGATTCAGTTACCTCAGACTGGAGATGATTGTCTCCCGACCCCATGATTCAGTTATCTCCCATTGGAGATAGTTGTCTCCCGACCCCATGATTCAGTTATCTCCCATAGGTTGTCCCTCCCACAACATGTGAGGATTATGGGAGCTACAGTTCAAGATGAGATTTGGATGGGGACACGGCCAAATCATATCACTTCCTAATCAGAAAAGAGATCCTTTATATTTGTATATACCCTACTTAGACTGGTTAATGTCCCCTACAAAAGATACCAGAACAGCCAGCATTTTTGGAAATGCCTTTTTCTAGAGTTTAGGGCTACAAAATAACTTCATGATCTAGATTTTACCATCTTATTCTATTGAGGAAGCAACTGAGCTACCAAGAAAGGAAGTCATTCTTTCAATGCTCCACAGTGTTGGTGTTGGGAGTAAGACCTAAAATAAGCTTGTTATAGGGGAGGGACTTAATGAATCAGATGAATGAAGAAATTAATAAATGAGGGCATGAGTAAATGACTCTGATCCCCACGATACCAGGGTCCTGCCTCCTGATCTTAAGTTTGGACATTTACCTAGGGTGGTGGTAGATTTCAAAGCGAGATGGTCAGCCCTCCTAAGTAGCATAAGCCAAAAGTATTGATGAGAAAGTGTTTCAGAAAGTGAACATCACCATAAAAATTCAAGGTGGTATTTTTGCTTTGAAAGCTCAGATGGATCTGGTAATTGGGACAGTGAAATGTACATTCATTCTTCTTTCATCTATTTAGCAATTGTATCCTCTTTTATGTTTAAGGAATCTCTCACAGGTTGAATCTTGTTGGTAGGCAATGCCCATCTCTCTATATAAAATGCAAAAATTTTGTGAGGTCATCAGGGTGGGCCCTGATCCCATATAATCGGGGATTTGGAAGCAGATGTGCACGCAAGGGCAGCCATGTGAAGATGAAGGTAGAGATTAGGGTGATGCTTCTGTGCCAAGGAGTGCCAAAAGATTGCCGGCAAACCACCAGAAGCTAGGGGAGAGGCATGGGACACTTTCTCCCTCCCAGCCCTCAGAAGAAACCAGTCCAGCTGATAACTCGATCTCAGACTTCCAACCTCCAGAACTGAGACAATAGATTTCTGTTGTTTACGCCACCCAGTATGTGGTACTTTGATCTGGCAGCTTTCAGGAAACCAATATATAGTGGACTCCCAAGAGCTGGGAGGCTGAAGGACCTTTGTGTGTAGCAAGCAGCCTCGTTCTGTAGCAACTCTGGTGCTCGCTCAAGATGCTCATGATAAAATGCCCTTGATGGAAGAGGTGAGTTGTGACTTGGCTACCCCCATTGCCAAGTGTCTACTTTGCTAATAGCAGTTTCAGTCCAGAGCCTCTGATGTATGATGGGGCTGGGAAGCAGGGTAGGGGACCAGTGTCTTTGTGGATGTTTGCCTACGTTGTGGAGATGGCAGTGATTTGTCGTCAATGGAATGGATTCTTACTCTGCCTTTGGGTTTGCTCCACTACTAAGCTGCCTGAGTGCAAATCCTGGCCCTGCCACTCACCTCGGCAAGTTCCGTCATCTTCCATGCTTTAGTTTCCCCAGTGCAAAATGAGGATAGAAATAGTACCCACCTGTATTAGTTTCTTGGGGCTGCTGTGATAAGTTACCATAATTTAGTGGCTTAAAGGAATAGGAAGTGATTCTCTCACAGCTATGGAGACCTGAAATCTGAAATCCTAAGTGTTGGCAGGAACATGCCCCCTCCAGAGGCCCCAGGTCAGAGTCCTCCATTGTCTCTCCAGCTTCTGGTGCTGCTGCATGCATGGGGATGTGTGCCCCCATCGCTCCAGTCTCTGCCTTCTCCTCTTCTGCGTATGTCAAATCTCCCTCCGCCTCCGTCTTAGGAAGACATTTGTGATTAGGTTTAATGTGATCCTTGATAACCTTCCCCAACCAAAGTCCTTAAATTAATCACATCTGCAAAGACATTTTTCTCTTATAAGGAAAGGATATTTATAGGTTCTGGGCATTAGGACTGATATTCTTGGGTGGAATATTTTGTGTGGCCTTTATTCAGCCTACTATATTGCCTCATAGGATTATTGTAAGAATTACATGAATTTGTTCTTGTAAACCTTTTAGAACAACGTGACACATGATATGCCTCAACAAATGTCACCAGTGAGGAACGAAGAGTATGACCGTGGTCTTTAACAACCAAAAATGTGACAGTAATTCTGCAGCCTTCCAGTAATTTTGTGAGATGCTCAATATTCTTTCAGAAATGCTGTTCTTACTTAGATGAGACAGAGATCATTCTACAACAAACATTTGATGAAACAAATAATCCTGACTGATATTGACAATGTGGGCATTATCAGCAAATGTTATTACAACTTCCCTTCGGGGTAGGAATCTCATTTTTTAGGGACCTTGGCCAAGGTACTCTCAGAGTTGAAATCAGAGTGTGGTGCCCACTCCTGAGAAGGGGTCAAATCATTTTGAGACTGATCTCGCTCCAGGGACCTGAATATACAAATCTGAAATGTGAGACAGAATGCTCTCAATAAACTCAGATTAAGGTAAGCTATTCATTGATTAGCAAAATGCTGCCATGTCTATGCCATTTAGCATTGCATTAAAGTGCTTTGAATTAATTACCTAGAAAATCTTTGATACTTCAAAAACATTTTATAATCAGTTTAATCACTTTTTATAACATTATTCCTGACATTTAATAAAGTCAACCCTAATAGGACAATATTTTAACACATATTGCAAATAAGAAAATGATGTTAAGCATGGTGATACAATTAAAATTAAAGGAGAGAATGTACAACATTGTAGATTCCTGAAAAGGCAGAGTGCACATGGCCACCACATCCTGCTTTTATCTTTAATAATCTTTTTTTTCCTTTAATTACTGAGGCCAAGGTTAGTTTTATACAACTATCCAATGTCTTCAGGACATTAATCTTGTTTTGCAAGAAATTCAATATTGAGTAGAATTTTTATGGTATTTTAAGAATTATTTCAATTATAGTTCTTTTTCTTGATAGTATGCCTGAAGATTTTTTAAAAGAATGAATTCTAATTTTGTCTTACTATTTGCAAGTATTGTTTTCACATATATTGAGAATTGAGTCCCATGTTGTGATGACACACAGCATGAGTCCATATCTTGCCTATAATGTACAAAGGAATGTAGTGTTCTCTTGTATAGGAAATTCCTTTATTACAGCTCAGTACTCTTTGAAAATATAACTCAAACTGAAATTTAGAAACCATGTGGAATTTTGCTTATATTTAACATCTAGTTTTCACTAGGAAGCTACACATGCATGTTTATTGTTGTACATGTTTTTTGCCAATGAAATATAAGATGAAACAATTTAGAAATATGTATATCACCACACTTCTCTCTCTATAACTTTGTATATATAACATGACATGCATTGTATAATACATATATTACATATAAAGTATATTATATGTAGTGTATACAATATTGTATATAATATAGTGGTATTGTTGATATACATGAATCTAAATTGATTCATCTGGCCAGGTGTGATGACTCATGCCTGTCATCCCAGCACTTTGGGGGGCTGAGGTGGGTGGATCACTTGAGGTCAGCAGTTCAAGACCAGCCTGACCAATATGGTGAAACCCTGTCTCTACTGAAAATACAAAAAATTAGCCAAGTGTGGTGGCGGGCCCTTGTAATCCCAGCTACTCGGGAGGCTGAGGCAGGAGAGTTGCTTGAACCCAGGAGGCGGAGGTTTCAGTGAGCTGAGATCACGCCACTGCACTCTAGCCTGGGTGACGAGCAAAAAACTCTTTCTCAAAAAAAAAGTTTCATCTTAGATTTGATTGGCAAAGAACATGTACAGAAATATATGTGTGCGTGCATGTGTGTATATATAGACACGCACACACATATATTACATAAATGTATAAAAATAAACAAATAAATAAAACCCGATCATGATGGCAAGAGTTTGAGGGGGGATGTGGTGGTCACTGCATATATTACTGAGAACTGAGTTCTAGCATCTTAATGATGGCTGTTGTCGCTAAGTTAGGTGTGCCTATTCTAGGGAAAAACAGCCAAGCTGCACCCTCCGGCACATTTCTCCGGGTGCATGACTAACTCCGCAGACTCAGCTCCTCCCTCCAATCCTCTCACAAAGTGAATGAGCCTGGATTTTCATCCAACTGTAGCAGGTTGCGATTGAGTCATTTCTATTTTGTTTGCCAAGCAAAAGAAAGATATCATCTCCTATGTTTTGAATGTTGCAAAGCAAATTCATATGGTCTTCTAGTGAATTAAATAGCCATCTTGGTTTTATTTCTTTAGATACCTTTTTTTATGCTAATTCTAGCATGTGTAGTATCTATTTTTTTCAGCAAGGAAATTATCAACTTTTAATTGTTCTTACAAGCCTTTTGGTTACCTTAAGAAGAAATTTCAGTTTGGTAAAAAAAATTATGATGGAAGTACATAATATAAAATTTACTATTTTAACCATTTATAAGGGTGCAATTCGTTGGCATTAAGCACACACACAATATTGCACAGTCATCATCACTATCCATTTCCAGAACTTTAAAAAAATCTTCCTAACTGGAAATTCTGTGCCCGTGAAACAATGACTTCCCATTCTCCTACGTCCAGGGCCTGGTAACTTCTAATTTCTGTCTTTATGAATTTGCCTATTCTAGGTACCTTATATAAGTGGAATCACACAGTATTTGCCCTTTTATGTCTGGTTTATGTTACTTAGCATAAAGTTTTAAAGGTTCATCCTTGTTATGTCATGTTCCAGAATTTCATTCCTTTTTAAAGCTGAATAATATTCTTTTGTAGGTATATACCACATTTTGTTTATCCATTCATATTACATTGTATTTTTGTTCTGATTCCCTTCAACACTGTGAATTTCCAGAGGACAGAGATAATGTATAGTATATCTCTGTATTCCTAGCACCTACTACAGTTGAAGAAAAAAGGACAAATGGTGTCTATTGATCATTCAATGGTAGGCATGGAGTTATAGTTCATTCATCACTTGGAGGCATTTTAAGTTGATAGTAGGCCTGGATCTATAGTCCTGAAAGATGAAGCTGTCATTTTCAGCTGTGACCGAATAGGACAATCCTCAGAAGACCCAATGCTTAACCCTATCCCTGCCTTTTGAGGAAAGACCACAGCACAATGATCATTCCTCTGTGTGGGGCCTTTAGTCACGCACAGAAAGAAGAGGCTGAGCTGGGCAGAACTCAGGCAGGGCAGCCTCTGACTCTGCTTCACACTGTTGGACAAAAGGTAACTGCAGAAATATATGCTGAAGGCACATTTAAATTTTACCTTATCTTGCATTTTCCAATACCCTCCTTTAGTTCAGGTAATCAAATGTGAGCTTTGGAGCAGATCTAGTATCAAATGGAATTAAGTAAAAGTTGGTCCTGTCAGTTTAGTCAAGGGTGGCCTAGTAAATGATATGCCTCAGACTTTAAAAACAACTTAGGAAATCTCTGTAAATACAGAAATAGCTAAGCTCCTGTGCCACGTGACAGCAGAAAACATTCCCTTCTGTCCTACAGATTGGTTGTGCTTTTCATCTTTTCCTGCCTGGGCTCACAGGTACATTTATTTCAAGTTTGATAACCATCAAATAGTACTTTTTTAATGCCAGAGAAAGAGAACACTGGTGCTGAGAATGCAAATTGTGGACAGCAAAACCATGGAAATGTTGTGAAGGAACAGAGGCCTGGTTCCCTGTGGGAGAGCCCTGGACCCCATGGGCATGGCCAGGGGTGGAGTGGGGGAGAGGGATGACTGGCAGCCACTGGCAGACAGATCAAGGTTTGCATTTTCAGTGCATTTCAGTAGCTGGGTGACCATAGGCAAATTACCTCTGTGAGACCGAGTTTCTTCCTTGCAGGGCTATTTGGAGGATTATCACATACATAAGTGGAAGTTATACATGAAAAGTGTTGGTTTTACAGTGGCTTTAAAAAATACTGGTAACAATTATTAGTGTTTGCAGATCTCTATGAGGTGTTCTCTGCAAGGCTAGAAAACAGCGGGCCTTGGAAACATGTCTGGCCTTTGGACGGGAGAAATTCAGAGCTGCTTATATCGTGTAATTTGAATGGGTTCAGGTAGATAGGGGTGTCAGATTTAGCTAATGAAAAACACCCAGTTAATATCAATTTCAGATGGGCAACAAATTTTTAGTGTAAGTATGTTCCATTCGATATTTGGGACTAAAAATTATTATTTTGAGTTGGAATCTTGCACTGGCAACCAGGCTGGAGTACAGTGGTGTGATCATAGCTCACTGCAGCCTTGAACTCATAGGCTCAAGTAATCCTCCCACCTCAGCCCCCTGAGTAGCTGGGACTATAGGCACACAACACCACACCTGGCTTACTTTTGCAGAGACAGGGTCTCACTTGTTGCCCAGGCTGTTCAAACGCCTGGGCTCAAGTGATCCTCCCACCTCAGTCACCCAAAGTGCTGGGATTACAGGCATGAGTCACTGTGCCTGGCCTAAAAAATTATTTGTTTTTTTTGTCTGAGATTCAAATTCAACTGGACACCTTGTATTTTATGTTGCAACCCTTCACACAGGGAAACCTTATCCTTTATCTAAAAGATCTACTTTAAATTCATTCCTCTTGTTCTCAAAGGGATTTTTGTAGTGTTTTAGATCACTTACTAACATTATTTTAAGCTACCATCGTGTATAGGGAAATAGCTTTGATGGGTCCTAGTTCAGAGCAAGGCATTGTGGGAATGAGGCCTGAGCACTGTACTGGGGGCTGTTCAGGGTGTTCTGGAAAAGGAGAAAAGCGCAAGAGAGGGCCATCTGAAGCTCAATCACTTCCGGTTTCCATACTGAGCCTTCTTCTTAAAGCGTTGTGAACCTTTCATATTCTCCTGTCACAGGGGCGCAGGCAAACGTCAGGGACAGGTCATGAGGAAGGTGGTGGCTTGCCTACGATGTACAAATATACAAGTAATTTTTTAGTATAAGCATGTCCCAAATATTAAATGGGCATGCTTATATTAAAAAAATTATGTGGTGTTCATATGAAATTGATATTTAACTGGGTAGGACTGGCATGACAGCAGCCATTTCCACAGCTACTCTTGTGCTGCCCAAACTACTTGGTGAAAGTGGCACAGAGACTCTATTTGAAGGATGAAGGGGACCGTGGAGGCAGTCATGGCCCTCCCTGGAAACTGCTACATGCCAAATTCAAGTTGCAGGGGAAATTAAGTTTGCTAATGAGCTGACTTTAAAATAGGGAGGCCAAGCTAAGTGGTCCACATCTGTAATCCCAGCACTTTGGGGTGTAGGAGGATCGCTTGAAGCCTAGGAGTTTGAGACCAGCCTGGGCAACATAGTGAGACCCCATCTCTACAAAAAATAAATACAAATATTAGCCAGGTGTGGTGAAAACACCTATAGTCCCAGCTACTTGGGAAGCTAAGGCGGAAGGATCACTTGAGCTTAGGAGTTTGAGGCTGCGGTCAGTTATGATCATAGCACTGCATTCCAGCCTGAGTGATGGAGTGAGACCCTGACTCTGAAAAAAAAATAGGGAGATGATTCTGGATTATTCAGGTGGTGGACAGTATAATCCCAAGAAGTCACACAAGGAGAAGAGGGAGGCAGAGGAGAGCTAGGGAGATCAGTGGGAAAAACTTGACCTGCTGTTGCTGGCTTCGAAGACAGAGGAGGAAGGCCAGGAACCAACGCATGTGAGCACCTTCTAAAAGCTGGAAAAGGCAAGGTCATGGATTGCCTCCTAGAGCCTGCAGAGAGGAAGACGGCTCTGTAGACAGCTTGGTGTTAGTCCAGTGAGACCGTTTCCATATTTGACCACAGTACTCTAAGATGATGATGCATGGTGTTTGTAATCCCCAGGATTTGTGGTAATTCATTATGGCAGCAGTGGGAAACCTACGGAGAAACGAAAGTCAGAAAAGATGAAATAGCCGATGCAATGGCTCAAAGAGTAACTGGAGTGGGAGTGTGCCCGGGTGTCTTAGTAGGAAACCTAGTGAAGAGAATTGTCCGGACTCAGAAGTGTCGTGGACTGAATGTACACCCTCACCACAGAGAACCATCGGTTAAGACACCAGAGAATGTCAGCTGGGAGGAATCCTACGACCATCTAGTCTGGCCTCTCATTTCTTAGGTGAGGTGTCAAGGGCCTAAGATACCAGGTAATTGCTAGAATTCACCGAGCTAATCAGGGAATGAGCCAGGAAGAGAATCCTGTTCTCCTGACCCTTTGGCCAGCCCTCTGCGTACCACACCATGCTCACAAAATCATTATTTTACAGATGGAGGGATTATCTGTTTAAACTTCAAAGAAATTCTTTTGGGATGTTTCTGAGCCCTCCACTGCTAATTAGTGAATTGACTCAGAGTAAGACAGCGGCTCTGCCTCCCGACTCCCCAGGGCTGTGTCTCTGCCATGGGTGTTGCAGAATATTCAGGAGACCGGAGAGACCAATGGGTGAAATAGGAGGATTTCATTAAGGTGGCCACCGGCTCAGTGGATTAGCATCCCAAGGCTGAGCAAAGGAGAAAGAAAGGGGGGTACTTTTCAGACATCCAGGATGACTTAGCAGCTAACAGGTTTTCAGAAGCCAGAACAAAGAACTGTTAATTTGTAACATGTCTTGTGATGTGTGTTACATTTGAAACATAGCATTTTGAGAAATGCATTGTACATTCTTTGGGTGCTATCTTGCCCTGTGACCTTGCAGCTGGTCAGCAAGAAAAACAGGAGTCTCGAGATGCCTAGGAACTTCGCTGAGAATGTGGGGGGAACAGATGAGCTAGGTTTTACAGGGAGTTAGTTAATTTCAAGCAGAGCTGTGGGTTAGGTTTTATATTGAACACAACGCAGTAAACTTTTATTATGCAGCAGTTACAGGCTGCCATTGTTATTATTTAACTTCCCTCTTCATGGGGTCTTCTCCCCCTCTTATTTGGACCCACAGCCACCCGTCCCCAGGACTGTGCTTGCCCAGAGTCGTTTGATCGAGAATGTAGAGCGTGGCATGAAGACAGCATGGCGGGCCTTGAGTCCAGACAGACCTGAGTTCTAGCTTTGGTTTTGTCCCTGGAGTGGTCTGGTGTATCCTGTGGAGTGACTTGGGTAATCTCTTGAAGGCTCAGGCTCCTGGTCTGTAAAATGAAAATAGGAATAGAATTTAATAGGATTCAATAAGGTAATCCACATAAAGATTCAGCATAGGGTCTGGATGCAGTCAGCGTTCAGTAAAATAGCAACTGTTGTACTTGTTTTTAGAAAGGCCTTCCTGGGCCCTGCCCGTGGCTTCCAGATCTGTCTGCATTGGGCACATCGCTGAACACCCCCATAAGCCTTGCCCCTGCCCCTGTTGTTCCATTGACCACACAGGGCTGCCGTACGTAATTTACTTGAATATCTTCTTGCTCTAGACGGTGAGTGACTTGGGGTCAGGAATCAGGGCTTTTTGGGTGGCATTCCCAGCATCATATATTGTCCCTCACTCAAAATTTGACTAGAGGAGTGGGAGTGTGCACAGGTGTCCTAGTAGGAAACCTAGAGAAGAGAATTGTCCTGATTCAGAGGTGTAGTGGCGTGGGGCATCTGAGATGTCAGAAGTAATAGTCCCATTTTATAGGTGGGAAAACGGAGAGCTCTCATTTATCCACGCTTTTCATTGATTTCCTCCCTGTACATTTCAACTCCCTGGCATGTTGGCTTTTGCTCTTGGACAGAGCATTCTGCTCTGGAGGTTCTCTGGAGAAACATGGGGAGGCAGATGCTGAGGCTGGAAGAACCAACGACAAATGACCAGGGGCTTATATCCAGGTGGTCGGAGGCTTTTCTTCATTGTCCATTGGCTCAAAAAATGTCTATGGAATGAATTAATAAGAGAAAACTTATATACTGGATCAAAACAAAACAAGAAGCAAACGAAAACAATAAAGGAAGCTGCCACAGTTTCCTTTAATACTCTGAAAATAGCTCAATCTTTAATGGGGCCTCATTTGAGAATAAAGTACCAGTGTGTGAAATCTCCTGGTGTTTATTGTCTAAATTCTGGTTGGTCTTTCAAGCACGGCAGACAGGTAATGACTACTAATTCCTTAGCTATTGATTTTTTAGGTTTTGCTTTTGCAGGGTAAGTAAATGAGCCCCTCGGTGAGGATGGGAAGAGGAGATGCTCTGATTTCCTTAAGCTCTTTGACAACATCTTTCAGGAGTCAACCTTTTTATATTATAGGTAGGTGTAATTAGAAATTTGCTTTCTTGCTACTGCTTCTGTTCTAGCCAAGATTAGATATTTAGTGTGCAAACATTCCTGCGAATGCCTGACACCCGAGGGCTGTAACTAACAGTTCCCAGTAGAGTCTGGGAATTGTTATTGCCGCTGAATTCCCTATCAGACATGCACCATTGTCATTCAAGTATGCTAGAGAGCCACATACTGTACTTTGATGTGGAAATTTGTTTTCAAATGAACTCTGAGATTTGGAGAATGCACCGATCCTTCACTAGGCAGAGAGAATAAAATCTTTATAGTTTCAGACATTGCAGAAAATTCTGGAAAAAGTCATCCTCTTTCCCAAGGATAAAAATTAGCTGATACTGATGAGATTTCTTTGAGTTTTCTTGTGGCTAAAATTTCTAAGGGAAATGCCACTTCATCTTCATAGCAGGAAGAGTGGTTTGTTTACGTTGCTGGACCTGGTTTCAGATGGAAAATGCAGTGAAGTGGCCTCCCCTTGCTCTTGCTGTGTGAGTTTATGCCTCTAGTTCCACAAACAGCCCAGGCAGTGCATCCAGCCATGAGGCCACATTGAGCATGAGAGGAGAGGCCTGACCTGCCTGAGAAAGTCCACCATGAGGAGGAATACTTAACACGATGGAAGTGATTTCTAAAACATCTGTCTATAGATCGACAGTTGGAGAAAAAGTGCTGGAAAGGATTCAGAGAAGAATCACAAAGTGATTAAAATCTTGGAAAAGAAGGTCTATGAGTGACGCTCTGTAATTATTCACACGACAAGGTCGAGGAGATGAAATAACGCCCGAAAATAGAGGGAGAGGTGTTTTGCACACCACAGAAGACAAATGGGCCAGGGATGAGCACAGTTCTAAAGAACTAACGGTTGCTCTACCTTATTAAAAGATGATCAATGTCAGGAATCATGAAAAACAAAAATTAAAGGGAAAATGTGGAATCGTTTTTCATATATAACATTGGCAAAGACTGGGAAGATCTGCTACTTCCCAGAAGACTAGTGGGAGGGGGAAGGGAATGCCCTTACTCCATGCACTGCAGAGGCTGATGAGAGCCTACATTGGCCAACTGTTTAGAGAACAAGAAGGTAGTTGTGTTTCCGAACCTTAACAAAGAGGCTGCCTTGCTCCAGCAATTCCAGTAATAGAACTTTATCCTAAGAGAAATTTTGGTCCAGTGATAAAAGCTGTACATAGGTTGTTCATTGCACTGGTGTTCATCCCAGAGAAATCTTATAAAAACCAACGTTTCCATCAGTCTGTGATGAATTAAGCAAATTATGATATAGCTATAACAGGGGTCAGCTCTTTTTCTTAAAGAACCAGATAAAAATATTTGGGGTCAGGAGGCAAAATTGAAGATATGTGTAGGCACTAATACAATAATTTACAAAGTAAGGATTTAAACATGTAAAAGTCACATTTAGCTTGTGGGTTATACAAAAACAGGCAGTAGGCTGGATATGGCCCCTGGGATTTAGTGGCCAAGTAATTTTCCAATCTCTGGTCTCTGCCATACAATAGTATAAAGCTGTTGAAAATGACATAGATCGATATTTGTTGGTATGAAAGATATCTACAGTAAGTTACTAAGGGTGGAAAAGAAGGTCACAAAGCAGCATGCAGTTATGACTCATTTTTGTAAAAATCAATTTTGGTATATGGATATATGCACATACAAAGTCTGAAGGTTACAAGCCGAAATACTGACTGCAGTTAATACACTACATTGTGGATTGGGGTGATCTTTATTCCTTCTTTAAATATTTCTGTATTTTGGGAAGGTAATAAGCATGTGTTACTTACAAAATTTCAAAATAACAGAAAGTAATTAAAAATTGCAAATCCTCCAAAAAGAAACACAAATAAATTAGAAAATAAAGCACTATTTTTATTTATTTATTTATTTATTTATTTTAGAAAAGGAGAAAGAAACAGCAAAAGAAAAAAAAAAAGAATGAAAGAGAGAAAGAAAGAGGAAGAGAAAGAGGGAGAGAGAATGGGATTCTTGTTTTATGGCCCAGGATAGAATGCAGTCTAAAAATGGGTATTAAAAACC
>CAUYQU010021567.1:0-32274 GCA_963574635.1 Cheracebus regulus
TGGTTCACCAGAGCCCAAGAGGTCACGGCTGCATTGCGCCAATATGGTAGCACTGCACGCCAGCCTGGGTGACACCCACACCCCAGGAACAAAAAAAAAAAAAAAAAAAAAAAAAAACCCAACGCTATGCCTGGCACATAGTAAACGCTCAATAAGTGACTATAGTGTATTAATTGGTATTTCTAGTTCTAAAAATGATTCCTAAGGGGGGGGAAAAAAAAAGACGACATGGTGGCTCACCCCTGTAATCCCAGCACTTTGGGAGGCCAAGACAGGTGGATCACTTGAGATCAGGAGTTTGAGACCAATCCAGCCAACATGGTGAAACCCCATCTTTACCAAAAAATACAAAAATTAGCCAGGGATGGCGGCACACGCCCGTGATCCCAGCTACTTGGGAGGCTGAGGCAGGAGAATCACTTAAACCTGGGAGACAGAGGTTGCAGTGAGCCAAGATCACACCACTGCACTCCAACCTGGCAACAGAGACCATGTCTCAAAAAAAAAGAAAAGAAAGAAAAAAGATGTGTAAAATGTAAGGCTATGGATAGCATAATAATCTTGAAACTTTTTAATACTGAAAT
Organism: Cheracebus regulus; assembly: GCA_963574635.1. NCBI lineage: Eukaryota > Metazoa > Chordata > Mammalia > Primates > Pitheciidae > Cheracebus > Cheracebus regulus. The sequence continues at coordinate 585 of CAUYQU010021567.1, forward strand.
GTTTAACTGCCCAATAAAACTGATTTTAAAATTTCATGTTGAAAAATTATGATGCAGACATTCTAACTAATGTCATTAAAATTGGTGAGAATATGTATTTATGACACAGTACGTTTCAAAATTTTACATATATGTAGAAGGAAAAAACATCTGGAAGGATGAAATTCAAAATGTTAACAGCAGTCACTGAGTGGAAAGATTATTGGTAGTCATAGTTTCTTCATGGTGTCATTCTCTATTTTTCAAACTGCCAACAATGAATAAATTTTGGGATTATATTCATTTTTAAAGAAGTACAGTAAATGGCTCAAAAAAATTCAACTATTTACACGAGGACAGTGTAAAGTCTTTATTACCTGCTTCCAAGACAAACACCTAAATGTCTCGACAATACAGGAGATTATTACCAAAAAAAATTCAAAAATCCAAATTTTAAAAGGCAGGAGGCATATAAATGACATCAACTACTGGCCCCAATTAGTGGATACAGATCATTTATTTTCTTACTTAAAAACACTAAACAGGTTGAAGAGAAAAAAAATTCCAAGAATCTTTTCATTTTTAAAAGAAGCTATGTATATTCCTAGTTCTATTTCCCAACTTGCAATATAACCAGTTTCTTCAGTTTGCAATACTGTTTCTCTTAAGAGTACTACGATACCCATATGATGGTTTGATGGGTGCAGCAAACCACCGTGGTATATGTATAGCTATGTAACAAACCTGCACATTCTGCACATGTATCCCAGAACTTAAAAGAAAAAAATAAAAAGTACTACAAAGGCACTTTACTAGTAAGAAAAGCACACACCTCCAGTGTTGCATTAGTCCAGCAACAGGGTTATGAGCCATGTATTAAATGTTGTATATTCATAGTACTTATGGTCAAAATGTATAATGAGCCCTTTAATCCTCAATAGGCATTTGTGTGAATTAAATTTTTGACTTCACTAGAAAGTAAAACTGTTCAATGTACACATTATGGGTATCTTTCAACAGATCATACAAAAACTATGCCAATAGTAATGATTTGAAACAATGAGCTAAAAGTTTTCAAATGAATAAATGTTTCTGTAATTAGAAAGAGCCAGCTGCACCTAATAAGCAGGAGGAATGGTAATTAAAAACAACAAACTTTACTGTCACTTGACCACAGAAAATATGTAATCTCTAGGCCCCCCCTTTTTTTTCCTTTTTTTTTTTTTTTTTTTGAGACGGAATCTCGCACTGTCGCCCAGGCTGGAGTTCAGTGGTGCAATCACGGCTCATTGTAGCCTCCGCCTCCCAGGTTCAAGCAATTCTCCTGCCTCGGCCACCTGAGTAGCTGAGATTACAGGTGCCCGCCACCTTGCCCAGCTAATTTTTTTGTATTTTTAGTAGAGACGGGGTTTCACTATGTTGGCCAGGCTGGTCTCAAACTCCTGACCTTGTGATCCACCCACCTCCGCCTCCTGAAGTGTTAGGATTAAAGGCATGAGCCACCAAGATGGTAGGCCCTTTACATGTTAAGCTAAAGACTGCACAGCAGGCTGGGTGTGGTGGCTCACGCCTGTAATCCCAGCATTTTGGGAGGCAGAGGCGGGTGATCACCTGAGGTCAGGAGTTCACGACCAGCCTGACCAACATGGTGAAACCCCGTCTCTATTAAAAATACAAAAATCAGCTGGGCGTGGTGGCGGGTGCCTGTAATCACAGCTACTTGGGAGGCTGAGGCAGGAGAATCACTTGAACCCAGGAGGCAGAGGTTGCAGTGGGCAGAGATTGCACCTTTGCACTCCAGCCTGGACAAAAAAAGAGCGAAACACCATCTCAAAAACAAACAAACAAACAAACAAACAAACAAAAAAAAACTAAACAGCAACAGACAAGCCCTAATAGGCTACAAGGGCCAAATCTAAGTGGCTAGCTGCGATTCAAGAAAAGCTTTAGGAAAACTTAATCCTTCTCAGGTGACATTACTTGTATTCTACAACATCCAGTTGATCTCCTTAAATATTTTCCTTCCTCTCCTCTCTAAGCCTTCCAGAGAATGTTTAAGTAGCACAAAGTACTGTTTTCACACCCAATGAGCTTCACATTACACCATGCTGAAGCTACTGTATGTTCAATTTAGTAGCTTCTCTGAAAGCTTTTAATAGAAAACATTATCAGAAGATGTCTAATAGAATTCAGGTTTCCAGAAGGTTTGCATTTCATTCCTGTTGGCAAAAGCTAAAAAGTCTTTTTTTTTTTTTAATGTCATTTTACCACTACTGTTTCAGTAAGCAGAAACTATTAGAAGTCTTCACCTCCTCCATCTGACAGGCAGTGACTTGACACAAATCAAAGCACTTTATTCACTTACATGAAGCTCACCTACTGTTCCAGCCAAACACGTATCAACTCTCTCTTCTAAGAATCAGCAATTAAAATGGAAAAAACATAAGCTTATTGCCTGCTTTACCTGTAAGAATTGTGTTTCGTAGTATAAAAATATCTGTAGCTGAAATAAGAACATTTTTTAATATAAAATTTTCAGCTAAAAAATGTGGAAGTAATAAGAATTAGAAAAATTAAAAGAATTGCAACCCCTAATGAAACTGATGATTCAGACAAATATCATTAAAATGGAGGGTGATCAGGCTGGTACCACATGAACCCGCTGGTTATTCTCAGCATGACTAAGAATGGCACAAGGAGACATTGTGTGCCTCCTGGTGTGAGGCAATAGGAAGCACCCAGCATCACCTGCAAGCTATTCCAGCCAAAAAAGTTGAACCTGAATCTAATCCAACCTTCAAGGAGAACTTCTAGTTTACAGAAATTGTGGAAGATTGTGGAACAAGTTAAACAACCCCAACAGGAGAACAAAGATGCTAGATATTCTGCAGAATATTGACCTTTTTTTATTCTTCAGTAAGTCAATGGCATAGAAAAATGAGTGGGAAGGAAGTACTACGCTACAATCAAAGAAACTTGAGAGACATACTCACCAAGTGCAATGATTGAGTGTTATTTGAATGCTGATTCAAGCACAGCCACTCCATAAAGACATTTTTGAGGCAATTGGGGAAATCCATTACATACCGATTATTAAGAAGTGTTATCAAGGAATAACTAATTTTGTTAGGTAGAGTAATGACATTACAGTTTGGAAAGAAAATCCGTATTTGTAAGAAATACCCTCAGAAATATGTAGGGTGAAATGATGTAATAGCTGAGATTTTCTTTACGACATTTCAGCTAATATAAAGTATAACACCCTGTAATCCCAGCACTTTGGGAGGCCAAGGCGGGCAAATCAGGAAGTCAGTTCAAGACCAGTGTGGCCAGCATGGCGAAACCCCGTCTCTACTAAAAATACAAAAAATTAACTTGGCGTAGTGGCAAGTGCCTGTAATCCCAGGTACTCGGGAGACCAAGGCAGGGGAATCGCTTGAACCTGGGAGGCAGAGGTTCCAGTGAGCCGAGATCATGCCACTGCACTCTAGCCCTGGTGACAATGTGATACTATGTCTCAAAAATAAATTAAATGTGAGTGTGGCAACATCTCAGTATTTGTTCAATCTAGGTGGATACATAGGGATTCATCCCACTACTTTTTTATGTTTCTAAAATTTCATAATAGCTTTAAAAGAATGTTCTTACTAGCCCTTTATATGCAGCACACAAGCGTGAACAGATGAAGCGCCTTGGCAATGCCAGCATTTGACACTACTCAAAATCAGAGAAGACTAGTTTAAGATACCTCTAACACCAGAAGCCATGTAGAGTAGGCAATACTGAGATTTCACTAATGCTCCATAAAGAGTGGTAACAGCTTAGAGGACGGCAAACTTCTTCAATGAAAAACGGCTAAACCAATGTTCAGCTTCAGGTGATAGAGATGAAGAGCAAGAGGCCACGTTGATGCAGAGATTTGTCTGAAAAAGTAATAAGGATGCTCAGGTGACTCTTTGGGTTTGTGTAGTTCCACACAACTTTAGAGGCAGAAAGGAACTTGAGGTTACGTACACCAAACACTGTACACTTATAAACCATGCTAAGGCATCCACTCTCAGGGACGGGGTATAACAAGTCCAGGGGATGCCATTAATATCGTTCTTGCTTTCTGTGCAATATGCAGTCTGTGTATATGCAGTGATCCTTCCTCTACTGAGTATTCCACTTCTACTACCACTACTTATGTTACTGATAATTATTATAATACAGTCAGTAATACTTATTCCACAGGGTTGTTATGAAAATGAGTATTTAAAGGACTACAGGGTCTGATGCAAATGGTATTTGTTATGGGTTGCATTGTGTACTCAAAAAAGATATGTTGAAGTCCTAATCCTCAGTGCCTGTGAATGTGACCTTAATTGCAAATAGGGTCTTTGCAGATGTAATCAAGTTAATATTAGGTTATGAGGGTGGGCCCTAATCTAATAGAACTGCTTTTCTTACAAAAGAAATAAAATCAGAGGTAAGACAGCCACGTGAAAATGGAAACAGAGACTGGAATTCTGTGCTACAAGTCAAGGAACACCTGAAGCTACCAGAAGCCAGAAGAAACAAGGAAGCCTCCTCCCCTAGAGTCTCAGAGCATGAACTTGCTTGCATCTTGATTTCGGACTTTCAGCTTCCAGACAATGAGAAAAGAAATTTCTGCTGTTTCACACCATCCAATTTGTGGTACTTTGTCACAGGAGTCCTAGCAAACTAATACTGTATTATAATGTGTGCTGCCAATGCACTTCATAAAGTAATGACTCTAGAAAAGAATATAAGATGGGCTAGGGGCCTTCTGCTTTATTCTTGAATCTAGGTAAATATTTCTCTTAATGCAACCAATTCTTTTGGCAGTTACATTATGTTATAACCTCATAATAACTCAGAAATCAATGAGAAACCCTTGTGTCCAACGTCCTATTCTTCCATTGCTGGTTCTTTGATTTTAAAGAGTAAACACTGCATGTTTCTGGTTAAGATTTCATTTGTAAATCCATCCTGTCATTCCCAGTCAGCCAACATCCTAGATGTCCTGTTCAACTTCATATTACACAAAAGTGTGGTTGGCCTACCCACTGTCTTCAACCAAATCATTAAGAAAATGTTTCGGACAAAGCTGAAGACAGGGTCCTTCAGTACACCCTGGATTCTTGCACAGTAGATATCAACACATCACTCACCACTCTCTACCAAATGTAACTCAAGAAAGTAACATAAGATGATATACTTGCATTTCTCTGCCTTGTCTGAAAGGGTGTTTAAGCCTATTATGCTTTCATAGGTGGCAGATATTGATAAAATTTTGTCCAATACTTGTCTTCCAGTCTAGCAACCCATTAAAGAAAGCAAAATATTTGCATGGCACAACCCATGCTGGTTATACTTGTATTGAAATCTCAAAGTTTCTTATAATGAAACATTCTACAAACTGACATCATGGTCATGTAAGAATTGAGGTATACACCTTCTTTTAGAAATTCGGATTGAAAGTCAACATCCTATTATTTACTACTGAAGTTTACAATGATGATGCAGAAGCATAGGGTGCAGAATCTCAAGAAGCAATTTTAGCTGAGAGTGGTGGTGGCACATGGCTGTAGTCCCAGCTACTTGGGAAGCTGAGAGGACTGCTTGAACCCAGCCTGGGCAATACAGCAAGACCCCATCTCTTAAAGCAGTTTTGTTTTAGTGTCCTCTCTTCAGGAAGGCAAGAGTCTTATAATTTGAGTTCAAGCAGCTGTTGTGAAGTCACCAGCTTTACAACACTCTCAAGAGATGTTCTCTGCTGTTGGAAAGAGGCAGTTTCCAAAGTCAAAAATTCCAAAGAAGGGTCTCTTCCATTCGTGTATAATTTTCTAAATATAAACCTTAATCTTCCTCTTCATAAAATACCTTCATTTTCCTTTAATTCCAAGAAGTGGAATAAATCACATTCGTTTTTCACATGATCGACTTCAAGTCTAAGGAAATGATCTTGCTCCTGTTCTTTCATTTCCCTAGGTCCAGCCTGTCTCATTTCTTAAACTATTTTCTCTGAATTCAACAACAAAAAATGACTGTTTGATGTGCACAACTTGCCAAGCCTCCTGAAGAGTTACTCATTTGAGTCACTTTCAAATGAAAATCATGAGATCATCCACAGTAGCTGCAAAGAACTAACTCTCCTCTGCATAGGGAACAATTAAATTAGACTAAACTCATGATTTGGGAAATCAGTCTTCAAGGGGTAGTTTCCAAAGCTCTAGATCAATTTTCAGGACAATATTGTTTAAATGAGGGGGAAAAAACTTTCATAATTGACAGGATTCCGTCAAGAATCATATCAGCCACTGCTGATGGTGACTTACTGACCACCAGGACTGGTGCAAATGGCTTCCCTATCACCACAACAAACTAACCTCAACCCACTAACAGTGCTTCTGGGAACCACTGCTGTACACTTATCAGACACCAGTGGTTTTTTCTAATTACATAGTTTCTTGACCCTAACAAAGTTTCTCTATTACACTATGCTGGGTGAAGGATGGTGGTCACAAGACATCTTTCTTCCGTGGAAGGAATGCTATGGACAGGACAGCTCCGATTTTCTGAAGTCATTAGATGTCAAGATTCTTGGATAAATAAAAAATACTAAGCTAGTTTCTTCATTCCAGTTACCCAACCTACAGCTATTCCCCCCAACTTCCTCATATCTACTTAGAAGAGCTCAGAACTAACAAGCAAGCGTTCCTCAAAATTCCCTTTAACACACACATCTAAAGAAAGTGAACCTCTAGAACGTCACCAAGAAGCGACTGTCAAACTTAAGTTCTTGTAGATGTTCTTCCACCTACAAGAACTACCCAGAAGACATGACAAGTCAAAGGCCAGGACTGCCTTCATTTAATGTCTATTTAGGTATGGTGACATGGGAGCTGCAGGAGCAACTCTTTCCAATACACTAGACCAACGAGGTCTCTCATCCAGGGCAGAGTTTTTAAGGACCATCTATGACAGTGAAAGAGCAGGGAACGACAAATATCATAGTTACTCCCTAGGAGTTATATTTTGGTAGCTGGGCAGATATGTCATTTGGTCATAGGAAATTAATCCCCTATGATTCAGCTAAACTTCATGGGGAGTGCACAGGAGGTTTTCCAGCTAAACCAACAGGGCAAAGTAAGTCTTCAAAGTCTTGGAGGAGAAAAGAGTGATTCGCCAAACATGCAGTTTAATGATGACACAGCGCAGATCATTCAACATGAAAAGCCTGCTTTTGACTACCAGAAAGAGGCATGAGAACATAGCATGTGAGGTGAAAAACACTGAGATGCCAGATAACTGTTAAGCTCAAAGTCATACTTTATTACACAAGGGGGAACAAGAACTTAAAAAAAAATTACTTTGGATTTTCAGAATAATATTAGACAATTTTTACAATTCTCAAAGGGCCAAAGTATGAGAAAACCATCAAAACAAATAGGTCTCTCTATAAAGATTAAATCATTTGAAAAACAATTGATTTGGGAAGTATTAATTTGGAGTCATTTGGGCAACTCCAAACTTGACCAGTTGCTTAAATTTTAGGGCATTCCTCTTATGGAAAACATCTGAATTTTTAAAAAATAATAAAACCAACTGATGTTTTTCAAAGAGTCTGTAGAAGCTGGAACCTACCTGCATGTTAATGAAATCTGTAGCTTTCACATCTGATATTATAACAGTGAGGTTGGTTAAGGTTGCCTCTCGGTGAGGTGTTGTCAATAGGAGGTTAGGGATCAAAACCAGAAATGCCAGTAAGACTGAACAGTCTTTTTATTTGTTCCTTTGTTCTCTCTGTGATGACATCAAGATGATTACAGTGTCCATGAAGAGAGCAGAGCAGGTTTGGCCCCTGAACCAATAGGGCAAAGCAAACAAAGCACAAATCCCACAAAATTTCAGAGAACAAAGCACAGGGAAAAGAATGCAAAGTGTGCCCTCTATTGGCCCATGCGTTTTCATTGCTGAGGTGATTAGTTGGCAATCCTATCCAGCAACAGGCGAGAAATGAAGGCCATCATGATACAAAAATTCTAAAATGTGCTGACACAGATACAAGGATCTAAAGCCCACTTGGCCAGAATTGAAGAGTGCTAAGCCCCAGTTCTGACCTTTCTATGAACTGGCAGCATGATGCCTCAAGTTAGATCAATGCCAGCACCGCATGTCACCAGCTGGAAAGCAACAACAGCTATTTCTAAAACTATATATTAACTGTTTTCTTAATGAGATAAAAGTTAGATCACATGAGAAGTTTTAACAAAACCCCTATACTGTATATTTATGTTATACTTTTATAAACTCGTATTGAGACGGAGAGAATTTAACAACTATTGTCTCTGAGTTAGGAATTACTTGCCAAGTAATTACTGAAATAAATCTTGAGATAGTGCTTCCAGTCTGGCGTCATGTTAAATATACACATGGCAAATGGCTGAAAACTCACACAAGGAAAATAAACTTTTAGAAAACAAGTATCTATATCACTTTGAAGCAGCCATTTGGCATCATGCTAATTTGAAAGGTCCGCCTCCTATTTTTTTTTTTTTTTAAACCAATGCTTCTTAATCCTTGAAGGAAAGAGATGAAACTTGGACCTCTTTGAGACTTTAGTGAAAGCTGTATATCATCCCTCTACACCATAAAAAGCAACAGAAAGTGTTTTTGCTTCTAATTTCAGGAAGCTTACAAAAACCCTAGCCCCACCTCGGACCCCAGGATAAGAAACCTTTCTCAAAAGAAATGTGCTAAACTGGATAACTTCTATTTTATAAGTGCTCTTAATGTCTTTCAGCAAGAGATGAAAACTGAAAAAGGTTTAAGTAAATTGTAAAAAGTTTTCCCCAAATAACTAGATGAGAAAGACTACCTATAATCAGTTTCTCTACATCTTACAAGTAAAAATAGGAAATGTTTAATACCTTTGCTCTAACCTTTATTAGTTATTCTAACATGTGTTAAACACAAAATACACATACACGCCCATACACACATATATGAACACATGTACAGGCAAGTACACACAGGCACACACACATTTGTTCTGGCTATTACAATACTAGAAATGATTCTATAATTCATATTCAATAGTTTTAAAAATTACCAATGCAAGCATGCAAATTTTTACTAAAATATGCTTATGGTCCTACCCCTCAATTACTCCACCCCTCAGCCTTCAGTTATTTAATATCCATTACTTTATTAGCATAATTATGAGTAGTTGGATGTTCTGGGGCTCAATAAAGTCTGTGGTCTAAAGAACTTTTGAATGGGTTCAAAAGTAATTTCTTTTCTTTGAATTAATGTTTATGTTGAATGCATACTGTGTACAGGAAAACCCAGTGAATTCAGGAAAGTTGGATTCCAGCTCTATTCTCTTACTCTTAACTGTTAGTTTTAAAACCACACATCATTTCTGTAAGCAACTCACCCTCTGTATAAGTCAAACAGGTCCCATCTCCTTCAAAGGACAGTGAAATGTCAGTGTTCTCCTGGAAGGCACTACACAGAACTAAGTGGTCTCTACATAATTATAGAACTTGTTCTAAAATATACACACATCTGTGTCTCTCATGGGTATTTCCACATAGCTATATTAAAGTCATAAGAATAATTAGGATTGTGTTTCCTGTACTAACTTATATTATTAAGATGAGCATCTTTTTAGAAGTTAAATATCACTTTCTTTTATTTTCTCCTAAATTATTATTCAATATGGTCAAAGTGTTTGGGCACAAAAATCTTTTATTGCCCTTTTCTCTAAAATAAGTGTTTTTAAAAATATGGGTTACAGCCGGGCACAGTGGCTCATGCCTGTAATCCCAGCACTTTGGGAGGCCAAGGGGGGAGGATCACCTGAGGTCAGGAGTTTGAGACCAGCCTGGCAAATATGGTGAAACCCCATCTCTACTAAAAATACAAAAATTAGCTGGGCTTGGTAGCAGGCATCTATAATCCCAGCTACTAGGGAGGCTGAGGCAGGAGAATTGCTTGGACCCAGGAGGCAGAGGTTTCAGTGAGCCGAGATCGCGCCACAGCACTCCAGCCTGGGTGACAAGAGTGAAAGTCCATCTCAAAAATAAAATGGGTCACCCCACCAATACCAGTTTTCCCTAGCCTACCAGCAAATCACCTCTTACTTAGGATACTCAATCATTCAAATAACAAACAAGTATATAGATACACAAACAGACACTAGTGTACTCAGAGAAATTCTGAAATTATCAGAAAATACTTCAGAATGAGTTATTACAGTACTAGAAATGTTTTGGGCTGGTCTGGGGATGCTTTTATGCCTCCATTTTTTTTTCTTTATAAAGAATTGTAAATAATGAGAATACCCATAATATTTAATTATTCAAATTTCAACTATGTGCAAAGAACTTTAATTTGGAAAAAAAAAACACCATTTCTCATTAAGTCACCAAAATAATTTTAATTTTAAGGGCAAACAACAAAAATCTCATATGCAATGACTTTTTGTTCCATTGTAACTTGGGAAGGAAGCACTCTAAAAGATCTAGTTTGGGGAGAACAAAGATGAATGTACCATAGTCCTGACTAAGAGAAGCTTAAAATATGATACATAAAGCAAGATAACCAGAAAAATGGGAAAAATACGAATCTAAGAGTAGCCCAAAAAGCTAAGAAACTTGAGGGAATAATTGAGTTTGGCTTTAGAATGGAAGGCAGAAAATTCCAGGAAGGCTTCACAGAAGCAGTGGGATTTTAGGTGAGTACTACCCACATGCTAAGCAGCGTAAGAGCTTAGGAACACATGGCGCTCCCGGAAATGCAGTAATCTGGGAGAGCTTAAGCGAAGTGTGCTTTCGAGGTGGTAGAAGGTTGAAAGCAGGCTGTGGTCAGATGGTGGGGAACGCTGACTGCTACATAAGAGGCTGGTGTTTATTCTGTAGTCAATGTGGAGGCCTGGGAGATTTGGGGTTTATTAGCAGAGAAGTAACATGATCAGATCTGTGGTGGAGAAAATGGAATGTGGCAGCACTGTAAGGGATGGAGTATTGTCTGTGGCTTGAAGTAGACACTGGGGGATGAGGAGTCTAAGAGTGCCTGAGCTAGGAAATACCTCTGGGAATGGAAAGGATAAGATGGATATAAACTCACTGATCTGACATAGCTTAAGCAAGAATAAACTGAGAAGAGGCAACAGAAAAGTCAAAGACTATAGCAAGGCTCCCAGCCTTGGCACCCAGAACTCCATGGATAAAAATAAAGAATATAAGCAGAGGAACACATTTGGGAGAGGGGGCAGAAGAGAAAATGAATTGTCAAGTTTGAGTATGTATGGAATATCTATCCATATTGGTAGTAGTTGGGAGATCTGAGTGTAGAATAATCTGAAGCTATCAAAAGAAAAAAGAAAAAAGAAAAATTGAGATTAGCATTAAAGGACTTTATGTAGAAATGATGGTTCGAGAAACAGGGATGGGTAAAATCCCCCAAGGAAATGAATAAAGGTAAGAAGCACTAGTCTACATTCTCAATGAGGGAACCAAAGAAGAGGATGGACAGAAAATAGGAGGCAAAACCAGTGTAGTGTCACTTTCCAAAATAAAGAGGTGATAAGCTATCGCCATAGGAACGAGTCCCCTAGGATGTACTGATGCTGGACTTGGCAATGAGCTGAGTATGATTGGCCATTAAGAAATCCCTTTCCGAAATCTCTGTACCTTCCACTCAATTTCGCTGTGAACCTAAAAGCACTCTAAAAAGTAAGTCTAATGTTTAAAAACTTTTATTATTTTTCTTTTTTGTTAATTTCTGTAAAGGCATAAAAATATCTTTAAAGAAAAGAAAGTCCTTTTATTAAAAGGGTGAGGTAGAAGCCAATTTATTACAGATTGAAGAGTGAATGAACAGGACTATCAAGCCAGAGAAGGGAAGGGAAGAAGTGAAAGAAAGCAGAAGAGACTGGAAAGCAGTATGAAGAGGGAGGAAATGAATTTGGGGATTAGAGGAACAGCAGCACACTTGAAATCAGGGTGACTGACACAGAAAGGCCCTGGAGGAGAGAAAAACAGGTGGAAGGTGGGCTTTGGAAAGAATAAAAACACTATCCTTACCCAATCTTATTCTCTCCACCACCCCCTTCCTCACTCACTCCCATCTTTTCATCCTAAGAGAAAATGAAAAGGGAGGACTAGAAAAAAATGAGTGAAAATCTTAGCTCTGAAATTCCGATCCTCCATAATTATACCACCCTCTCATCGCTTTCCCTACACATTCCCACCCACCCACCCACATATATATGTATGCATATATACCTTCCCTAGTATATATAATATACATTATTTATATACTTTAGTATTAATTAGCATGTTTTTCATTTATTCTGAACATATGAAAATGTGTAAATATAGATATGCAACACTGGTCTTCAGCTGATCAGCTCTTGATTGCTGCAGTTCATGGAGAAAATAATAAGCTTCATGTCACTTTAAATATATAAATTTTCAAACTTTGTTATCCCAAAGTTTATTGCCTCCTTTTAGCAGAGCAGTTATCAAGCGTATGTCAAATAAAATCTGTCTGTCACCTATTTCCTGGGCTTGGGATGAATAAGGATGCATATCTCCAGAAGGAAAGAAATGGTTTAAAAGCAGTCAGTTGGAAGGAAAGAAGTACCCAGGATATTCCACAAACTGGCCAGTTTGTCTCTAAATAAATCGAAGGTGGTTTTGCATTAAGGAACTAGAAGTGTCATTTCCAATTTGTGATTTCTGTGAATACTGGATTCTACCCAAGCTGGATTTTAAAAGCAAATAAAGCCGGGGCCTAAGGGAATGTCACCTATTCTGAATCACTTCCAAATTTCTGTGGCAAAATAAGATGTTAGTTTGAACACAGCAACTTTCTGACCTCTCCCTACTGGTAGGACCCTAGCTTAAAAAATTATGCAGTTACGCTGAAAGAGAAAGCAGCCAATCAAAAAAGAGAAAAGAACAGAACATGTTTCTGTTGCAAAGTTAAATATCACATCAGCTTTTCCGAAATGCTTTGGAACTTAAGTAAACATGCAAAATGTGTTTTGAAAGGTTTTCATTGAACTGTAGGTGAGTATGTCCCATGTGTCATTTTGTATTTTGAAAGATATCCGGAGAAATAAACTATTTTTTTAAAAGTACTTGTATAAAAAATATCTTTGAATCTCTTCATTAAAGTTTTAAGAACGCAAACACAAATTAATTTAGTTCTGTAAGGTTTAAATGTTTTTTTCCAGCCTCTGTTACCAGAAACATGCCACACTATTTGTGATAAACCCTTTATTTTTATGGAAGAAACTAAATCTAATTTTGTGAAAATGAAGAGTTATTAGAGGAAAGAGAAGCTGAGGCTTCAGTATGGAAAAGGCTACAGCAGGAAACCCTTGTCATAGCACGCCCCCTGCCATCAGACCACCAGAAACATGAATTGTACATTTGGAAACCTTGCTGCGTTGAGAGTTTTATCAAGAAGTTTTCATAAATCCCTGGTTAAAATATCACAGGATATAAAAACAGAATGAAGGAGATATAAGATTAAGTCATTATGTGCCAAACTCCAGAAATTCCAGGAGACCACAATAAAGTTATGATTCGTCTATCTAACTTTCAGTAATTCAGCCTGAAATATGGCTTACAACCATTACAAAAAATGAAAGTAATCAAATAATTCCACTTCCCACGTAAATCAATCATAAGCAGTCTCAAGACCGAGACAGATAGTAGGGGTTAACGACAGCTAATCATGACCATTTTGAAGGGGGAGTCAGGGAGACAAATCTTAATATGTTACATGGAGAGAAAAATGAGAGTTGTCAATCAGCTTTTCAGAATGTTGGCAAGTGTCTCCCCTCTAAAAGATATGCATTCTCAGTATTGTACTGCATTTGTACCTAATTTTTTAAATGACTATCAAATACATTTTTATAACTTTTCAAAATAAAGGGAAGAAAATATGGTAGCTAGGTAGTGTTATTGCTCATGACAATCTCCCCCATATGAAGTTTTGTCTAAAAGTAGAGAAAGTCAAAATCCTATTTTCTCAATCTTCTGGCTATATTTTGAAATAAAATATACAGTTAAATGATATATTTGCTCTCCATCCCAAACTGGATGCAATCGATTTTAACTGACTAAATTATCTGATCTCTGCCAAGAATTTTATTTCATTAAGAAAAATGATATTATGGAGCATCTGAGATCATAGAGCAGACTAAACATAATGCCAAAGGGGTTCTGAGAATGCTCCACAGTGAAGGTCTGATTATTTGCAGATGGAATATGGAAAAAGAAAGAAAGAAAGAAAAAGAATCAGGTCCCAGGAGTAAGCCTAACCAATCCTGTGGTACCACTGCCACCTACGCTGCAGCACAAAGCCAAGAAAATAATCTTCTAAGCTACAACACCTTTAAAAAATATATCAATTACTTTTCTTCCTGGAAAATAATATTTAACTGCCACTATCCAAAACAAAGGGGCAAAGGGAAATGTTGGTACCACATAGGCCCTAGCATGTCACCTGTCACTGCTGACATGATTTGGCCAGTAGTCAAGCATTCACTGAGGAACTAATTGAAATCAATCTTTTGGAGAAAGCTCATTGTTTGGTATGCACAACAATTGGTGTAGGATCAGTCAGTGGACATGAGATCAATTAAAACCAGCTTAAGTTTGTGAAGAGGGACAATTCACACAACTTGAGTTAGATCTCTATTCATTTCAATACTCTCACAATGCAATCCTTAAGCTTCCTTGCAAAGTAGAAAAGCTACTATCATCCTACACTGTCTGGCCAGCCCTTTAAGTAGTTCCACTTTTAATTAAAAACACAGTACACCCTTTGTTGGTACAGATAGTGTGGTCACTTTTAAGGACCACAGTTAGTTTAGCCAGAAACTTGGAATTTGTGAAGGGACATCTGTTGAGAAGGAAAAAACTTTGATAGTTTTTTTTAACACCCTTACCAATTTACATGCTCTTGAAAGCATTTGAATTTTATTAAATCGAAAGGTTGATTTGGGATAAATTACTATCGCACAATTTAGAGTTGGAATGTCAGTGTTTGGGAATGTGGATGGTAATTGTTACAAGAGATTTTGCTAAAAGCAAGCTTCGAAATAAATAGGCTCTGGTTCCGATACCTAAGAAGTCATACGCAGATACTTAGAGATGGCACTGCAGAGAAGGCGTGCAGTATCCCTTCTGGCCGCAGGAGTGCTGTAATGTCATTTTCCACCAAACAGCATCTCTGCATTTAAGTTCTACTAAAACAATATGCTTAGTTCTTCCCCACTCAACCACAGTGGGACAGGCAATGTGGATCAGAAAGCTTCACTGAATTAGTAAGTCATCTAATTAAGGATCTGGCAAAGGATTTTAGATATTTCTATATTTTGCAGACTTCAAGCACTTTAGTTTTTCTAAGTAGACTGCAGCTTTGACTTACAAGAAGAGGAAAAGCCTCTCCAAACACTTTTGACCATAGTGTAATCAAAAATTGCAGGCTTTGCCGAATACTCGAAGAAAATACTGGGATTGAGAAAATAACCAGTTAGGAGGGGAAGAGAGAGGAGATGAAACGGGACTTTTTCAAGATAATTATCAAGAGCAAACTCCCAAAAACTTTGGGAAGAAATTTCTAGTATTTTTAAGTGGAAAAATTTCTAAAAATAAACAATTTCCAAAAGCCAGTAATCGAGGGAGCGGGAGGGAGAGAAGTAGGAGAAAGTTTATCCTTACAAGCCGCAGATACAGAGACAAGCGGCAGATACAGAGACAATTGTAGCACAGGGACTACAAAAGTCGCACACCATCAGTTATCTGGAGCTCTGCGCCCAGGTGGGCCAATCTCTAGCTCTACCCCTAAGTGAGACCAGTTTAACGATGTCCTAAAAAGCCTTAATATATATATAAGGTTCAGAAAGTCCTCCCCAAAATATGGATACAGGACCGGAGATTACACACAAAGAGTATGTAATCACATCACAGGTGGAGTGAGACGTCTACATCTTGGAGAAGGAAAAGTCAAGATTCATGAACCCGGCGACAAATTCTAATTCCGCAAAAGTACAAACTGACGGAAGAAAATAGCTCTTATCAGGTCCCTAGCAAGGGGTTGCTGCGTACCTTCCCTGGGCGGGTAATAAAATGTGTGTGCGGTGAGTGGTTTATGTTTAAATCTCCCAAGAAAATGGAATCGTGTCTAGCCGCCCTTCTCCTAAAATGCAATTGGATTCGCTGCAGCCCCAGCAGACTCGGAGACAGAAATGCACACTAAATCCGCAGGAAAGCGAGTTCCCAGAAACCTTTCTGGAGGCTTCCACCGCCTTCCCCTCAACGCACTAGTGATGGAGAGGGAGGGAGCAGTTAAAAAGCCGCAAGTGAATTTCATTGAGAACAGAAGCCTCCACCGCTGTAGCTGCTTTTGCAAAGCAAATGAAGAGAGCAAAGTGGGGCCTGTTTTAAGGCGAGCACTCCCCAGAAAACCAGCGCGGGAATTGTTGCTCAATTCAGAAAGTTCTCATCTCGTCTCAGGTTCCAGAAAAGAGATCTATGTTGGCCTTTTTTCTGGAAATGGAGGTCCTCCCCTTCGATTTGGTACCCCTCCCAAGCTCCGGAATACAGACACAGACACAGGAGCAGGCACACCCGCACACCCCACGTCTCTTTAGCCAAGTCCAAAGAGATATGAGACCGGGTTTGGGGCGCACGTGGGTGGGGAAGGGAAAACAAATGAGCTACAGGGAAGATTATTAAGAAGACAGAGAGAAGAGCAACAACAAAACAAAATGCATGCCAGATAAGAAATACATCTTAAACAGGCAAGTTCAGGTGAGAAGGTGCGGCAGCTAAGTGCGGACCGCAAGACTTAGCCCTGAGCGCCCGAGTGGCGCCCGGCTCGCAGAGCTCCCCGCGCCTCCAGCGAACAGAAAACAGAGTGCTCTCTAGGGTCCTAAAGGTGAGGGAGTGGGGACCCGCAAAAGCTGGGGTGGAGAGCACAGTCCTGCCCATCTGAGCCCCGGGAGCCGGGGCGTAAGGGAGCGCCGCCACACCCCACCCCTGCAGCCCACGCACCTTTGGCCGAGAGGGACCCACCTCGCTTACTGCGTCTCCATCGGTTGCCTTGGCAGTGGCTGTAATCCATACAATTCAGAATGATGAGAGCAAAGGAGAAAAGGCGAAACCGCATCTGGACTGTCGGGCGGGGGAGAGACGCCTCTCAA
Organism: Cheracebus regulus; assembly: GCA_963574635.1. Lineage (NCBI taxonomy): Eukaryota > Metazoa > Chordata > Mammalia > Primates > Pitheciidae > Cheracebus > Cheracebus regulus. Next base: position 17,803 of record CAUYQU010021567.1, read on the forward strand.
AGTCGGGGAACTGGAGGACACACGGAGCCGGCGCCCTCTGCGCCGCTGGGGAGGACTCGGGAGACTCGCCACTCACACCCGGGCCGCACCGGTCAGTTCGGCGAGATCAGCATCTCTCCGCCACGAACCTGAGAGACGAGGAGCGAAAACAGGGAGGGTGGGGGATGGAGAGAGCCCCGGGGAGGCAGCTGCGCCTTCGCGCGTCCCAATTTAAAGAAGAGAGGAAAGGAGGAAGCGAACCCAGTGCCTGGCACGAGCCGCAGAGCGGCTTAATCCAGGGCATGCAGCTGTGGATGAATTCGAGAGGAAGGTGATTACAATCAGTGAATTAGCAACCTCTGCTGAGCCCTAAGCTCCGACTCCGGGGCAAAGGGCGTTGTACGGGCGCTCCGGGGAAAGGAAAGAGCTCCAAAGGCACTGAGAGCGCAGGGGTAAAAGAATGCTCTTGGGCCATTTGGAGCCCACGGCTGGGTACCCGGGCGCTGCGGCTGTGGCTGCCTTGATGTGGGTCGCCTACCGTGCGCACGTCTCGGGCGGCGCGGCCTCCCTAGGCGTGGCGGCGCTCCATCCCGGGCTCGGGAAGCGAGCCGCTCGGTTAGCACGTGGGCTGGGGAAAAGTTTGCCGAGATCCGCCGGGAGCGCCTGGCAGCTATGGGATTCGAGCGGCCACGGGCAGGAGCGCGGAGCTGCGGGTGCAGCCACTGGGATGCTCGGTCCCCGGGCGAGGGGTGCGCCGGCTCTCACTCTCTGCGCCCCTAGCCAATTGTGCCGCTTCCTGCGCTTTCTCTACGGTCACTTCACAGCTAAGGTTTCTTTCTTCCCGAGCTGTAGAAGGCAGAACACTCCCGGGAAGACGAAGTGATCCGAAGGGATGTAGCGAGCGCACTTTCCGATAGAGATGCAGACCGGCAGAGGCTCGGGATGCTTCTATAAGTAGGTGGTGCTGTGGTCCAAGGCATCTAAGTCCAGGCTGCCTCGGAGTTCCTGGGTCCTAAAGCCAGAAACGCCCGGGTTTCCCTGAGGTCCTAAAGAACGTTGACAGCCAACAGCGCGGCTAACTTTGGGCGAATCCTCTTCGGCCTTTCCAAAGTGCAGGAGAGTAGCTGAGATGGAGGTGCCCCCTGACCTTGCTGGGTCCCAGAACCCGGCCGTTCACTCCCAAGGCGTCCTCTCCAGCGCTATAGGGTCAGTTCCAACCCCAGCGGCAACCTTCCTGCAGGGCCATCTGACTGAAGGACTGATGACACCCTTCCGGAGCTCCCAGCTGGGACTGCGGCCTCTCATAAGCAGAGTTTAAACTTTTGCAATGTGCCACACCTCTGCCACTTTTTAATTTACATCTTGGCTATGTTTTGCAGGAAGGTGTGTTAGCCGGCTGAAATTATTCATAAAACGCACCTCACTTTGAGGAGACGGGTCCCAATATGTTTTGCTTATCCTCAGAACTGTTAGTTTTAACTTTGTTTCTCCTCCAAGAAAACTAATAAAAACTCGTGATCCGTTGTCTGAAGTACTCAAGAAGTTGGGCCCTTGATTCTTTAAAAATAATTTTTAGAAGTTCACTTCCCACTAAGGTATTTTTCATTCTTAACTCTCCTCTCTCCTCCTCCCATTTCCAAAGTCTTTTGAATTAAACTTTTAGGTGCTTTGGGTTTGGGGAAAATATTCTGTTTAACGAAGTGTTGCATTAAATAGACTTGATGCCATCCATTTGCATTCTAGTGGAATCTGTCCGCATTCACTACTGTAGGAAAAATGTATTATTCCTTAAGCAAAAGATAAGGATGTATCCTACTAACCGTGGCAGTATGAATGTCTATAAATATGCCCACAGTTGCCATATTATGATATCATTTTATACTATTTAAACTCCCTTTTCTATTCCTTCGGTTTCAGAAGATGTTCAGAAATTGGATGATTTAAAAGACAATCATATAAAAATAAGAATATTACAATACTTATGTTTGTTAACTCTTCTATTATTGCCTGTTCATAACTATTTTACAGACTCACTATTAAATAGCAGCATTTATGTGATAAGAATTTCTGCATTATATCTTTTATGCATGCCTGAGAACACCCAAGTAAATCTGAGTTGAAGTCACTAGTCCCATTTCATAGATAAGAAAAACCAGCCCTGAGACTGACCCACAGGGCACAAACAGAGTTGAAAAAACACATTTCAGAAACAGTGGATCTGTTTCTCGACTTTTGAGTCCTTGATTTTTATCACAGAATTTGGAAGCAATTAGAAACGTTTCAGTGTAGGGAATGGCCCAGTGTTTGGCACAACTTGATATTCCTTGATCATCTTGATAGAATGCTGAATCTCTCTTTACTATAAATACTACTTCTTTCCAAATATAGTCATGTATGCACACAACAAATGAATTGTGCTTATAAAGGAGTTAAATCTATGGGGAAAACAAAGAAGTATTCCCTAGATAAGCCTCCCTGCCTTCTTACAAAGCTTTGAGATCCATTCAAGATCAACGGTCATCAGTGTCCTTTAAAATATTTAAAGGCAAAAATAAACAGAAGACCAAGCAGATATAGCTCTACGATTAATCACCTGGGAAACTTTGGGCAATTTTCTGGGTCTCAGTTTCCTTGGCAGTATTTTTAGGAAATCCACCTAAGGTTTCTGTCACCTCTACCATGTTCCGATATACAGTCAATTTTCTATTTTTATTAGGAAGTTTGCTATGGTATCTAACCAGTGTGAGGGCAAACTCATCAGTGAGAGGTTATTCGTGTAGAAAGAAGAGGGTTAGCCATTGTTGTCCTTAGTTAAATTTACAGACCACTTTCAACCTTTATCCCTTCAAAGATAACTTCCCATAATTTTAATCCTTTGTATTACACAGTTGGTGCATTTTTAGCCGGAGATGCTTTTCAGTTTAGTGAACCCCCAGATTTCGTTCATGAAGAAGAGTTTTGACAGCACCACTTCTGTGGAAAAAGTGGTTAATGTGTTTAGTAAGAAAAGAATAGGCTCTGGAAGAAAATTCCCAATTCCTTCTTATGTTCCCTCCTGGTCTCTCCCTGCCTCTTAAAGGACACCAGTGAACCTTAAAACTTTGTCAGACTTAATTCTTGGGTACTTGGAATCTCATACTTAATCACTTTGGGGCTAATTTGTTGATAATGCGGGTTTTTTTTTTTTTTGTTTTGTTTTTTTTTTTTTACATTCACTGAATATTTTTCCTGACTTCAAGATCCCAGGAATGTTCTGGCTACTAAAAAATAAAACCCTAGTGGCTCCTAGACTATCATTAACTTTAATCCCATATCTCTGCTTCCTTTCATTTCTAAACTCTGAATGTGGTGATGTTGACGCTCACAGCTCACAGTTTCTTCATCTTAGAGACTCAATGGACTTTTTCTTCAAACTGAGTTTATATAGTGGTTTTATTAAACTGGCTTTGTAAATAGACTTGCTCCTGGGGTTTGTTTACAGAGAAGGATACTGAGGAGGCTGACTCTATACCACTCACTAGTGACAGGGAAAGTTAACTGAGGGCCGAAGTGGGGGATGATGTTATAGATGAGAGACAACTTTTGTATTTTATTTTTTGACTTGTAATTCATTCATACAGCTCAAAATTCAATCCTTACAAAAGAGTATAACAGGGCAAAGTCTTTACTATCTCCTTCTCTCAGGCATCCAGTTCTCCTTAGAGCCAATCAGTTATTCTTGCACAAACTTTCAGGTTTTTGGTATACTTCAGGAGATGTTTTGTGCTAATCAAGCAAGTAACTTGATAATCTTTTTGCTTATCAAGCAAGGAGAGAAGGAAGTATATATATATATATATATATATATATATATGCACATGTTATATGTATGCCTATATATGTGCATGTACATATGTATAATATTCTTCCTTCTCTCTTTTATAATATATTCTTCCTTCTCTCTTTTATGCAACTAGTAGAATACTGTATTCACTAATCTGTACCTTGATTTCTTTTAATGTTATCTAGATCTTTATGGTATCAGTTCATAGAGAACTATCCTGTTCTTTTTATACAGTCACATATTATTTCATTGTATGGCTGTGTTTAGCCAGCCTCCCTACTGATAGACATTAGATTGTTTTCATTCTTTATCTATTGTAAGCAATGCTTCAATTAACTTTTTCATGTGTCGTTTAACCTTTGCATTATAAATTCTTAAAAGTAGAAAAGTTGAATCAAACAGTTAGATATATGTGTGTGTGTTCTTCAAACTGACTTCCACAAAGTTTCTTTCATATTACACTGTGTAAAAATGTCTATCTCTAGATACTGGCCAACCCCTTTTGACTTTTGACACTTGTAGGCAAAAAGTGGTATCTCAGTAAAGTTTTAATTTGTATTTCTTTCCTTTTAAATGAAATTTTGTATGTCTTTAGTATGCTCCATCCGTTTGTATTTTCTTTTCCGTGAACTCTCTGGAGATATAATTTGCCTCTTTTTCTATTGTGTTCTTGCTCATTTGTTTTTATTTGTAGACTTTGCATATATTGATATATGCTGTCTTACGTGATTTGAGTTGTAAATATTTTTCCAAGTTTCTCATTTGTCTTTTGACTTTGTTTTTGATGTATATTAATATGTAGAAGATTTTTAAATACTTTTATGTAGTACAGTTTGCCAATCTTATCTTTTATAACTTCTCTGCATTATACTTGAAAAAGCTCTTCTTCATGCCATTCTTTTTAGATTTGCATTTAGGAATTTTCTAATATATTTTTTCAATGTTAACAACCATAAGATGTTAGTAGTTTTATGACTGTATAACGTGGGCTACAGTAGAATAAAGTCTTCTGTATCTTTCTTGAACATTTATGCTCACATGCTCACAGACTTGGCTGACTCTGGCACTGATTCTTGTTTTCATTAGCTAATTGATTTAGAGTTCTCTTTTATGTTATCTGATATTCATTCTCAGATGTGAAATTTCTCACAATCTTTTTATTCATTGTTGATATTTGTGGACGTTGTATGTACTCTTCTAGTCTAGAATTTATCCTTTAATTGCTTTGGAACAAAATACGGCATTTTTGCCATTGTGTTACTATTGATAGCTTTTTTCCTGTTAAATATAAGCAGAATGTTTTGCTAGTTGCATGTGATAGCCTATGCTCATTTGTTATATTTTGTATGAAGTAATTACATTAATATGAAAGATCTTCAACAAGGTCACTGACCAGTCCTTATCTAGGCTAATTTGTTGTTTTAAAAAGCCACATCATAATCACTTATTTAACATTTTAAAAATGTGTAAATATTTGACTCCTCCAAATGTTAATACTGTTTTCTGCCACTTGAGAACTCGTCTGTAGACTGATGTGATAAAGCCTATTTCTCATTTTGTGCTTTATCCCCATGGAAAAAATCCAGGAGTTTTGTTGACTTCAAAGGAAGTCCAACACAGGCCATCTCAAAAGAGAAAACTCAAGATTTGACCCGAAGTTTTCAAATTATTTCCATTATTTAATCTTGTGTGCCCTGAACTCTTTTAAACTAAAGTAATATGTGTCATTTTCATTCTCTGTGGTGTGAATGTGGTTGCTAGAACGAAGCGTTACTCCACCCAATTAACAAGAGATACACAGAAATTCAAACTTTTCTTAATAATTAGGTTGAGTTTTCATTAAATGCATAGAATGTCTGATGTTACTGTGTTCATGGACACTCAGCTAGCTATGCTAATTGAAATAAACAATAGAACAGGTAATTCCTAAAGGCAGGAAATATCCTCCCCTGAACTTTTTTCTGTACTAGTAGTCAAAATAGATATGCCTCTCCTAAGCACTCCATTTGTCTTTAACTTATAGTTGTAATGAATTGTGTTACTGTTCAAGAACAAATTTGTCAGCCACCCTCAGCAGATGTACAAAAGTTTATGTCACACATTTTATGTACTAGCTTCATTTCTTGCTTCATTTTATGTTTCTAGCCTTATTTTCCCTTTCCCACATTTTCCTCAGCTATTTGCAATATATTTTACTTTGCTACTTTACAGTATCATGTGCATCTCTAGAAGCCCTTTTAACTTTGCAATAGTATGGAAAAAATTTTGTTACAGATAAAAGAAAAAATATATACACAGGTCATAGATCCAATGTAGGAATTATTCTAGTTGTTGAGCATGTCTATACTAACTATTCATTCCAGAAGTGAAGAAATAAACATGGGGTAGGTTTAGGGATTAACTAAGCCCACTAGGGCATAGGTTCAAGCCAATACTCTAGTAATTAAAAGTCCATTTAGCTCCCTTTCCCAGAAACAGTCATCTAAGTAAATAGCCCTAGGTTTTACTGGGGAAGACCAGGAAAAAGATGTACAGTGAGGATGCTAGTTCCAGAGACTTGACATATTCATTCAAGGAGCTCCGGGGCTAAGAACTGGCTCAAGTCTGGAACTGGTTAAGAAGCTGTAGCTCTCTGTTGTAGTGACTCGAGTTATACCTCTGTTAGCCAGAAAGGAAGTCTTCTGCTGTACAAATCAAGAAAGGCCTTAGTAAACTGCCTACCTATTTCAGTCCTAGAGAAAAAGTAAGTTATCATTACCAGCTACAGGCTGGGTGCTGTGGCTCATGCTTGTAATCCCAGCACTTTGGGAGGCTGAGGTGGGTAGACCACCTGAGGTCAGGAGTTTGAGACCAGCCTGGCCAACACAGTGAAACCTAGTCCCTACCAAAAATACAAAAATTAGCCAGGTGTGGTGGTATGTGCCTGTAGTCCCAGATACTTAGAAGGCTGAGGCTGGAGAATCTCTTGAACCCAGGGGCGGAGGTTGCAGTGAGCCAACATCACACTACTGAACTCCAGCCTGGGCAACAAAATGAGACTCCATCTCTACATAAATAAATAAATAAATAAATGCCAGCTACAAGCATATGACTAGTTGCAAAACACAGACTATAGTAGTTATAATTATTTCCTCCTTGATTTAAAATGAATATCAATATTTTTCATCTCATATTCGTCGATTATCTAAAAGAAGATGATGTGTTAACTGTAGTTAACCTTTATATCTCAGTATTTAAACTACAGAATATGAAATAGTGAGTGCAACTCAGATAAAAGAATGAATAATACCCCAGGATGAATAAATGGGCATATGGAACTTTGTATATCCCCTTTTGGGAAGAAAGTCAGTATGTTTTTGTGTGGATAAGTGTGCTATGTTATGTGGAAGCACAAATTTGGGGATTCATGTGGTTAAAAGAGGCATGGGTTGGATGCCAGATTGCCAAGGAATGGACTGTTGTGATTTGTAGTGAGTCCTCTGGGGTCAGTTGGGACCTATATTTCCCAAAGCTCCTGCTGTGTGATGATTTTGTGTTGGAGTTGGATAAAAGAGGAATTGTATAAAATTTGGTGGGGGTAGAGATGCACAAATAAAACAGTAGTTAAGACTTTCAGAAAGTCATTTCACAGTGAGATGCAATGAGAGACACAGTAGAGGTCTACAGTCAGTAGCAGCTTGAAACTCATTCTCCTCTGCATGATATCCAGCTCTTCTTTCTGAATAATGGCCCTGAGGACCTTCAGAGATGCCAGGCCCACCACTAGATGACTATAGAGTCAATACCTTTCCATAGAACTCTCCACAAATTTCTCTGTCACCATCACACTATGGTGGCTGGGGATGTTTGGCTTCTCAGACATGTTAGTGGCTCCTCTGATCCTCCCGTTCCCTTTTCAGAACTTTACTTCCTCAGCTGTAAGATCTCATTCCTATCATAAATCCATTATTTATAACACCTAGTGACTCTTTTCCCCTGACTGAATCATGATGGAAACAAATATTATATATTGATTTTCCATTATAAAAAAATAAAAACTTATTTTTCTCCTGCTTCTTCCCTATCCACCCTCCTCCCATCCTTAAAATATGGTTAGATCAATATTAAGTGGTTCTATTATTATGACTAAATATGTTATTCAGAGCTGAGTCATGTAGGAAACTGTGACTACAGTTACTTTTCTGGCAACTTTTTGTTTTCTCTGGAATTATCATCACCTTGTTTTCTCCTTTACAGAGTTTTCTTACCAGAAATTCAACCCAAACTTTCTTCAGGTCATTTTAATAACCTCTTAATATGTTCATTCATACCAAGTAGGCCATCAGTTTCATCTTCTTAACTTCCCTTTTGAAGGCTCTGGCATGCTTCAGCTGTACTAGTTCACCTTTGTGCCTGATACCCAGTTTTCATTCTGGGATGTCCCCTCACTGTCTTCCTAAGGATTCCCTTTCTCTCTTACCTCTGGTGGACTTTGTTTCCTGTGTCTCATATCTTCCTTTTTCCTAATCTTTCACTGTGGTAAAGGATATTCTCCAAGAGTTTCCTAAAAATTTTGCAAAGGGATAAATGTTTTGAAATTTTGCACATTCAAATTATGTCCCTATTCTACCCTCATAACTGATTATTTGACTGTGTATAAAACTCTAGATTGAAATCATTCTCCTTTGGTATTTTAAAGACATTTCTTCATAGCTTTTTACCTTCTAATATTGCTTGGCAGAAGGCAAAAGCCATTCTAACTACTGATTCTTTTTTATGTCCCTGTCCCAAAGCTTAGAGGTTTGAAATTTCACTAAAAATACTTTGGTTTGGATTCTTTTTCCATTGACTTTGCTGGAAGTGTGATGACCTTTTACATCTGCAAATTTATGTCCTTCCATTCTAGAAATATTCTTGAGTTGTTTTGTGGATGATTTTCTTTCCTTTTTTTTTTTTTGAACACCTATTTTCAAATATTGGACCATATAGAGTGGTCTTCCAATTTTTCTACATTTTCTCATCTCTTTTTCTCTACTTCTTAGTATATTCTCTCAATTTTATCCTCCAACTCTTCTAGTGTATTTTTCATTGTTTTTCTCATTTTGTTAAAATGCAAGAAGTCTCTTTTTTGTTATACAAATTTCTTTACTGTATATTAGTCTCTGTTTCTTCCAAGTTGCTTTTCTCTGTGTTTGTGTCTTTACCTTTCATCTTTAAGGATTTGAGGATTTTCTTGATATGTGGTAATCCTTAGATATTTGCTTATATTTAAAAGTGAGATGAAAGGCTGATTAATAATGCATCACACTTGGATGATGCTTTTCAACTTAAGCTTTACCATATGGTAAAAATGGACCATAAGTAAACTGACTAGGACATTTATTAGGGGAATCAAAATATAATTTATTTAATTGTTTTCACTGGTTGATCAGATTTCCCAGGGAAAAGTTTGCCAGCATTCTTCCAAAAAGGTAACTTCTGGAGGAACAAGGAGGGTTGGGGTGGGTAGTGGTTGTCTTCTCTTTTCTTATTTTCCTTGTACACTCTTCCCCTTTTGGAAAAAAAAAAGGATTTGGCTAAATATTTAGTGGGGTTTCAAGAAAGAGCAAAAGTAGAGGCATGCAAGTCTGTTCCATTGTTATTTTTCTTCATGCGTTTTGCCTTTATTCATTCAACAGATATTTATTGATGTCCTTTATATTGACATTGTTAGGGTGCTAAGGATACAGCAATTAGAAAGGAAGACAAGATCTTTCCCCTTATGAAACTTACATCCCAACTGAGAAGAGTTAAAAAATAAAAAGTAAATAAACAAAAGATTGTCTTTGACTTCTAAGATATTTATTTTAGTACTTTTTATTCTGATATGATATTTAAAACTCCCAAATAGCCTTTTCCAAGTATCACAAGTTACATAAAACTTACTCATTTCCTTTATCATTTACTTTATAGCTATGTATTTAAAAAATATAAACCATGAATAAGTAAATTTTAAACATGATCTGTTACTCCTAAACACTTCATTGTATACTTTCTGAGACAGTAACAACTACTTATGTAACCTCAATATTGTCAAAATTAGAAAACTTAATATTGATATAATATTATTGTGTAATCCAAAGTCTATATTCAAACATTCTGAGCTGTCCAATATGTTCAATAAGTTACAAACTAATTCTCCAAACCAGGACTGACTCGAGAATTATACACTACACCTACTTGTCATATCTGTTTGTCCCCTTTAGCCTAGAACTGTTCCTTAGACTTACTTTGTCATTCATAGCCTTGATGTTTTTCAAAAGCACCATTCATTTTGTCCAGTGTCCTTTAGTTTGGCTTTGTCTGATGTTTCTTTATAACCTGATTAAGGTTATGCTTTCTATGGAATTGATGCAGTATCCGCCATAGGACATCACATCAAGAGGAACATGATATTGATCTGTCCCATCATGTCAAGAAGAAGAGGATGTTGATCTGTTTCATTACCCAGTACTTAATTAAGATCTTGTTTGTCAGGACTTTACACGGTAAAGTCACTATTTTTCCTTTTGACATTAATAATTAATGTATGGAAAACACTTTGAGACTATGTAAGTGTCCTCATTCTCATTAACTTTTCACCCACTAATTTTGGTATATATTAGTAATTTTTTGTCTGATTAATTATTGCTCTGATGGTTGCCAAATGATAACTTTCTAACTATATTATTTTTTCCACAATTATTAGTTGCCATGCTACTGTAAGAAAGAGCTTTTTCAGTTGGGCTCAGTGGCTTGTTCTTGTAATCCCACCACTTTGGGAGGCCAAGGAAGGGGTATCACTTGTGGCCAAGAATTTGAGACCAGCCTTGGCAATACAGTGAGACCGTCTCCGTCAAAAAGTGAAATAAAATAATGTAAAATAAAATAAAATTACCTGGGCATGATGGTGTCTGTCTGTAGTTCTAACTATTTGGGAGGCTGAAGAGGAAGGATTGCTTGAGCCCAGGAGTTAGCAGCTGCAGTTAGCTATGATCATATCCTAGCTTACATGCATTTTGGCCTGGGTAAGAAAGGGAGAGAGGGTGACAATGAAGGTTTCTCTTCTCCAGGAATGATTGATTGATATCAATATGGACCCATGGATTCTTATTTTGTTTAATTAGTTACATTGTGTTATTATATTTATTTTGATGCTCAATTTGTCCCAGATTTGGCCTGTGAGGAAATCTTAAACTGGGTTCTATGTCCTTCTGATATGTTCTCAACATACTTTGAATACATTTTTACTTTTTTGTACAATCATAACTTCCAGGCTCATCTTGTATTTTCTCTGTTCAAGCCTTGGAATGTGTCTTTGCTCCAGGCAGTCTTGGCTCCTTTTAGTGGAGAATTATATTTTGAAATGAAAGTCTGGATGCTGATTATATACATCGCTGCTGCAGTGTCATAGATTCTAGCTCTTCTCAGTGTCAGAGTTAAAACCATGAGTTCTTTATGTACTTCCCTATTCCAATCCAACACTCAGTTTATTCTGGCCTTTCTTCTTTCCATATTTGTAACTACTTCTGTAACAGTGATAAATGTGAATTGGAAAGAAATATAAAGAGTCATTACTTCTTTTGTTTAAGTGTCAAGAAAAGCATTACAGACATTATATATGAGCTTGGTCTTGAAGGCTGAGTTGGATTTTATCAGAGAAGTAAGAAAGGGCATTTAAGTCAAAAGTGATAGAAGAGGGAAAACAGAGAGATATAAAGTCAAATAGTTGTCTCACCGACCAGTGTGCTATTAGGGTGTGGCATAGACTGAAGAAGGGAAGATGAGGGTTTCGATTGGCAAAGTAGATTACAACCAGATTGTAAGTGAACTGGACTTCCATGCAAACAAATACAAATTTTATCTTCAATGCACTAAAGATTTTCAATTTCCAGTAGGAGTTGTAATATATTTGATTCTACATTAAAAAGATAATTAATTTGGCAATACTGAGAATGCATTGAAAGAAAACCAATTAAAAGTTTGGTTACAAAAAACTATATATATCTCATATACATGATGTACATGAGACATCAGTACTATATCCCATGCCTGAAGGAAGCTTATTTAACACATATATTTTTTTCAATAGGGCACATCACATTCTTCTTGCACTTAGGAACACTAGACAGTTTTTTTGTATATATGTGTATATATATTTACCATATTATATATGATTATATATGATATATATATTATATATATATTATATATATACACATACATTACAGTTGATTTTCATTAGTTATGATGGATATGTTCTATAAAATTACTATGAACACTGATTAAGTGAATACTGAAACACTGTTCCTAGGAGAAATACAGGCTTAGGTTCCTACAAGCCTTTGATCACAACATTTTCATCAACAAATTGCTACATAATCTTATTTCATCCATGCTTCTGTTTAAAGACACTTTATTTAATATATCTTGTGAATACATTAATGCCAAATTCATGGCAACAGTACTATGTCTCATGCTTGAAGGAAGCTTATTTAACACATATATTTTTTTCCATAAGGCACATCACATTCTTCTTGCATGTATGAACACTAGACAGTACTTTAACACTACAGTTGGGAATCATTTTAAAGAATAAAACCATTGGCCAGGCGTGGTGGCTCACGCCTGTAATCCCAACACTTTGGGAGGCAGATCACCTGATGTTGAAACTTTGAGACCAGCCTGACAAAAATCGAGAAATCCCATCTCTACTAAAAAATACAAAATTAGTCAGGCATGGTGCCGTATGCCTGTAATACCAGCTACTCAGGAGGCTGAGGGAGGAGAATCACTTGAATCCAGGAGGTGGAGGTTGCAGTGAGCCAAGATCGTGCCATTGTACTCCAGCCTGGGCGACAAGAGCAAAACTCTGTCTCAAAAAAAAAAAATTAAACCATCAACAAAAACACACAAATGTTAAAAAGCCTGGCACTAAATAGATTGCAAAAAGGATACTTGTTTATAGTATGAAAGCTGAACAAGAAGGTAGAACAGCATGTTATCAAGACCTGTAAATGTGCACATGGAGACTCTCAAATTTTTCAACACTCTGTGAATATCCATGAATCCCTATCAAAGTGCCACAAATACTGACTTTGGGGTTACAAATAAATTTTAATGAGAAGGCAAATTTGCAAATATGGAATCCAAATAATGAATACCAACTGTATATACAGAAATACATACACATGAAACTAAACCAGTGCAATATTGGTAGAAATGAAAAGGAAGGAAGATGACCAGTTTAATGTGGGAATAGGAGAGGTAGGAAGTAAAGATGATGCCAAAGTTTCTATTTTGGAAGACTGGGTAAATGTTGATGTTTTACCAAAAAAACGTAATCCTAAAGAAGACTAAGAGAGTCTTAAGGGTCTCAGGAGAATGAATACAATTTTGGAAATGTCGAATTTTGGAACATGAATAGCATCCTGACAGAAATAGCAAGAGATCAGTTGGGAATAAAGTGGAACTGAAGCACCTAGCAGAAGCCGTTACTAGAGATAAAAAATTCAATTATCAAGTACACATAGAATACAATGATGCTGTGAAAATGGAAGAGGTTGTCTTGGTATGGAGATAAAATACAAAGAGAAAACCTTGGAAAAAACAATTAAGTGTAAGGAGTGTAGAGGAAGAGAAGCAGTGAATAAGGCAAGGAGAAAACTGGTAGGAAATACTCAAATCTAAAGAACCTAAAAGGACAATTACAAGTAAAGAAGGCTGGCCAATTGTTTCCTCAGAAGGATAGAAAGTAAAGGAAATAATTTACATGAAAACATGTATGTAAAATAATTCTAAATATGCAACATTATTTATATCTTTGTGTGTGTCACACTGTAATTTTTATCATGCTTCCAGATGGTAGAAATGATTTAAAATCAGAAAGGTAGGTATTCCAGAAGCATACCAGAGTTCAAATAGACCAATGCAACAGTGTTTTGTGTAAATAAGAAGCAATCTGTTACTATCAACCTGAAGACAAAGAAAGACACACATCAAAGATCATGAAAAGTTGATCCGTGAAGCCACATTAAGAAACAGAGGTTAGAGTATCTCATACTAGCAGGGCCTATCCACAAGCAGAGTATGATGAGAGGATAGGGGCAGAAAACTGGGAAAGAAGACAATAGAAAGAAAAGATCAGGTATGATGAAGAATAGTTCAGAACTTTCAGAGAGAAGACTTCTAGATCCCAGAAACGGTAAGCTAGACTATTTGAACAAACCCACCTGCTGAAAACCACTAAAAGTGCTGAATATAATATTAATAAACAACATAGAGAGGACTATAAGTGAATTGATGGAGCTGAAAAACACAACATGAGAACTTCGCGAAGCATGCACGAGTTTCAACAGCCACTGACCAAGCAGAAGAAAGGATATCAGAGGTTGAAGATCAACTCAATGAAATAAAACAAGAAGGCAAGAATAGAGAAAAATGGGTAAAAAGGAATGAACAAAGTCTCCAAGAAATATGGGACTATGTGAAAAGACCTAATCTACGTTTGATAGGTGTACCAGAATGTGACGAAGAGAACGAATCCAAGCTGGAAAATACTCTTCAGGATATTATCCAGGAAAACTTCCCCAACCTAGCAAGGCAGGCCAATATTCAAGTCCAGGAAATACAGAGAACACCACAAAGATATTCCTCAAGAAGAACAACCCCAA
>CAUYQU010021569.1:0-45833 GCA_963574635.1 Cheracebus regulus
CCCCTCACTCCGCCCCTGTTCAGCAGGAAGTAGCCGCAAAGAGGCGGCGTCCTAGATCATCAAAAGGGTCGCAATGTAAGGCCGTTGCCTCGCCAGGAGGCCGGACACACCCACCTCTGCACTCAGCACCCACCTCTGCACTTGGCACCGGTCTCTGCTCCCGGCACCCGGCTCTGCACCCGGCACCCACCTCTGCGCCTGACACCTGGCTCTGCTCCCGGCACCTGGCTCTGCGCACGGTTCCCCTGGAGGACTCCGGCTGATGCAACCCTGGCCGGCTCTTGCACTAAAAAGCCCGCCCGACAACCCGACAACCAATAGCGGCCCGCCCCGTCCCAATCCCGCTCCCCCGGAGCCAATCAGAGCAGCCTGCTACTGCGCGGTCCTCATAGCCATAAAAACCCCCGCGTCCCAGGAAATCCGCACGACTTCTGTGGCTCCCCTTTCCTGGATCATAGAATCTCGCCCGGGAGCTGAATACACTGGCATTTAATTTTCTTATAATAGCCTCAGTTTCCTCATCTTAAACTCGGTGATAACCCTTACAGTTGCCATTCTTTATTCCTTTGCTTTCTTAATAAACTTGCCGGGAATATTTTCTTGTGTGAGATCCAAGAACCTTCTCTTGGGGTCTGGATTGGACCCCTTTCCAGTAACAAGATTTCAGTTTTCTGTGTATGACAGGTGGGAGGATGGCCCCAGGAAGAAAGTTTGGAAAAGCGTCTCCTGGACTAGAAGAGGAAGGAAAGCAGGGAGGAAGGGAAAGAGAGAGAGAAAGTGGGGAAACAAAGACCTGAGATACCTTTCTTGACCACGAGTAAGACTTCATGGTCTTTTTCCTGTCAGATCTTAGACATCCCATGTGCTTGGCCCAGTTCTCACCGTCAATGCCTAGAAATTAATGGTTTTATACTGGGATAATGCCATTCCTCTCAAGTCCAGGTCTGACACCCATCCGTGTTTAAAACCACACAACCCTTTCTGAAATACCAAAACAGCTAAGCCGGAGAAAAAAATAAAACCTTTAACAGGCAAAATAAGATGCTTCATGCATTTTATACTAAAACCCTACCAAGTCTCCATAAAACTCTCTACCTGCGTTGGCCCCATCCCCTGGTTGGCATTGTCCTCAGTAATGAAGACGTCCCAGCCTATCACTAACAGCAATTAGCTTACACCAAACTTCGGAACGCCAAGGAAAAGGAGAAATCACTCAGCAGCGGTCATTTCCAAAAAAAAAAATCGATAATAACGTGGAACCCCCTCCAAAATTAGCCTATACCGTGATATAAATTGGTTTTCTTTGTGATCTAAAATTGACTCGCAGTTCACTAGTTAGAAAATAGCTGCTGAAAAGCCGGGGCCCCGAGCTTTCCTGCCCGCCTTTCATCATGTAAACAAACGCATCAGATTTAAAGCTTTCCCATAATTGTTATGCTAACCTTGGAGCGCAACCTCTCCATTTGCATTTGAAGGAGCTAAATATTAGGCAGGAAAGAAAGTGCTCTTTTTGAAAGCCTGAGAAAATGTCCCCGCTCGGGGCTGCTCCGCCATCTGGGCCGCGGGCTGGGCGCGCGGCTCCCGCCCCCCGCTCCTTGGCAGAGGCGCCGGAGGAAGGGGCGCCGCGAAGGGCCGTCATCTTGCTGGAAAAGAATGCAGAAATGCCCCCCGAAGGCTGAAGGAGCGCCCCTTCCACACGCAGGGCAGGGGGACGCGGGGGACGTGGGAGCGGCGCGCCGGGAGCGAGGCGTCCCTGGTGACCGCGCGTCCCCAGGCCCCTCCCTTTTCCCAGAGCGCATTCCAAAGGCCGGCTCCTCTGCAGGCTCCGCCAGGTCCCTTCGCAGCGGACAGGGGCGGTCCAGGCTGCAGGGCGAGGGGCTCCCGTGTGTGTGTGTGTGTGTGTGTGTGCGTGTGTGTGTGTGCGCGCGGGACTGTGTCTGTGCACGCGCGCGCGCCCTTCAGGAAAAATGTATCTTGTATAAGCGCTCTGGCCCACTTTTAACTTGATCTCGTGGAGTACTCAGATACAGCCCCGGTAGGGAAGGCTAATAGCATCAGCACACTTTCGCGCATTGATCTTGGAGTCATTAAAAATAAGAACACCAGTGAGCTATGGGGTTTTGTTAAAGTGGGGAGAAAAAGGTTGCAACCTCCCATCAGCCTGTTCTGAGGGAATCCCGAGAGCCCACGCCTCCCTGTACCTTTTCATGCAACCTGCACACAAAGCATATCTATAGGGAGTCACGGGGAAATCAATCCTGGGAGAATATCTAGGGCACCATAAACCAGAACAGAGCTGGAGGGGATAAGATGCTGCTAGATTGAAAGAATGTAATTATTTTCTTTCACCACTTCTCATTTTAATCTCATTTCTAATATATTCAAAGGTGCTTTGATTTTAAAATGATTTTCCTGTTGTCGGAATTAGCATTTTTCACTAGTCCTAGGAGACATTCCAGAGGAGAACGGCATTTTTATTTTCCTTTTTCCCCCCATGATTTGACAAAGGCTTCTCATGCATCGCTGGACTGTATTACAAAGTGAGGGGATTTTTCCCTCTCCTCAAAAGGAGATCATTGAGGCTACAAGTAACCCTGGTAGCAGCTAGGAGATGGAATTCTTCAAGCTAAAACTGCATGTTGCACAAATAACTGGCAAAAAGAGGAATGCAGAGCAGCACTTGAGTCCCCCACAGGAGCAGAAAAGATGCAGGAGTGACACTGCAGACTATATTGGGATAAAAATGAGAGGTTGTTTTTCTTAGCCGTAAACTAAATATTAGTGTTTGACAAGTCTCTAAAACGCACCAGTTGCTATTTATTCTACTTACTTGGTAAGTACTTATTAAAGGGCTACAAGTTTTGTTTGGTTGGTAGGACTCAGAACTTGGTTCTCAGGCAGACCTGGGTTCTAACACTTAACTACCTTGGTGGCCCCAAACCAGTTACTTAGCGTTGCTAAATCCCAATGTTTTTATCTGTAAAATGGGTGTTTTGTGCCCATCTCAGGGGACTATTTTGAGGATTAAATAAGCACAGTGCCTAGCACATGGTAAGCACTCCATAAATCGTCTTCATCATCAGTGTGATCACTTCGTCTTTTCTCTGAAGACTTTAAAAGGATCTTTTATAAGTTAAATGAAGCAAATGAAGAAACCATCCAAACATACTTATGTGTTGCCAAATTCTTTTCTAGTTGCTGGAGATAAACAGCCCCTTTGTGAAGAGGAGACAATGAAGGTGGAGGGGAGGACTGGGTGAAAGGGGTCTTCAGCCTTGGTTGCACATTTGAATCACCTGGAAAGCTTTTACAAAGCCAAGCCCCACCTGTTTGCATGGAACGGCACCCAGGTATTTTTCATGGTGTCATTTTCAACTCCCAGGTGATTCTAATGTACAATCAGGGTTAAAAAACACTAACTTAGAAGCTGTCTCCATTATCCAAGTGAGAGATGCTGATAGCTTTCATCAGAGTGATAGAAGTGGAGATGCTCAGAGATGGTCATAGTCAGGATATGTATTAGAGGTAAAAGCAAATCAACCTGCTAATGGATTGAAAGTGATGGGGACAGATGGGGAGACAAAGAGAGGAATCAGGAACCCCCTAGTTTGGTACAACAGTACAGATGGTGATTCCATTTACCATGATTTAGAAAAATGAAAGGAACACAGGCTGAGGAATGGAAACCATAGAGCTGAAAACCGGAACAAAAATACTGGCCATGCTATGTACGAGATGTTTATTGGACCCATATTAATATAACATTAACCTAATTTGTAAATGGAAAAATCCAGCAGGCAGTTGATTTGCGAGAAAGCCAGAACACTAAATGTCATGTGTATGAGCACTGCCAAATAGAACTTTCTGTGACGATGAAAATACTCTAAGTCTGCACTGTCCAATGCAGCAGCTGCTAGCCACGTGTGCACACTGAGCACTTGAAATCAGGTTAGGCTGGTGTGGCTGAGGAACTGAATTTTATTTTATTTTAATTGGTTTAAATTTAAATAACTATATGTGGCAGGTGGCTATCATATTTGACAAATTAGGTATGTATTGATGATTCCCATATTTATATATCTGGCCTGAACTTCTTCTTTCAGAATCTGACGACTTCTCACCGCTTCCCTTAGAAACAGGTCAAAGCCACTATCATCTCCAGCCTAGAGTATTGCAAACCTGCCTGTTTACCACGTGTTCCATCCAGCTTCATCACTTCTACTGTATATTCTCAAAACAGCAGCCATAATGATCTTCACAACTTGATGTTCATTTATCATGAAAATCGTATCGCGTATTTCCTTTACTTAAAGCCATCTAATGGCTCCCATCTTGACAAAGTAAAACCCAAGACCTTCCAATAGTCCACAAACAGCCGTCTCTTCGCCTCTCTGACATGGCTTTCCACTTTTCTGTTCTGACCATAGCACTTATTGCCTTCTATTGTATTGTATCGTTAACTCGATTATTTTATTCACTGTCTGTCTCTCTCTTACTAGAAAACAGTCTCCTTTACGGTGGGGATTTATGACTATTTTGTTTACTATTGTATCCTCTGGTACTTAAAACACAGTACCCTAATATGTATTAGGCACTCAGTGCACACTTATTGAATGACTGAAGGAGGATATAGATAATAGATGTTCAGCCAGGTCACCCAGAGAGGAAGACTGTAGACAGAAAACAGGAAAGGCTCTAGGACTGAGCCCTGGGCCATCCCAGCATCCAGAACCTCACTGTTCCATATGGCAGCCATGTGTGGCTATTTAGAACTTTTGGGAAATATATTCATCCCAACTGAGATGTATGGTTAAATCACAGGATTTTGAAAACGTATTTACTTTTAAACAAAGAATGAAAAGTATCTCAATTATATCAATTACTTACATAAATTACAACGTTTGTCTATATTGAATTAATTACATATAATATTAAAACTGATTTTATGGATTTCTTGTTACATTTTTAACATGTAAATTAAATACTAGAAAACTGAAATTACATATGTGGCTCGTGTCATGTTTCTATTGGACACACTGGTTTAGGGAATGGGAAGAACAGCCAGCAGAGGATTCCGTCCGGTGAGACAGGAGAAAACAGGAGGCGAGTGTGGGGCATGAAAAATTACAGAAATCGTTGTTTCATACAGGAGTGAACAGTTAGCCAGACTGAATGAGTGAAATAAAGATGCAGAACTGACCGAGCGATTTGCCAAAATGAAGATTACTCTTAGTCTTGACAAGAGTGGTTTCAGCATCGTTGTGTGGATGGGAGCCCGACTGAAGAGGGTTGGAAGTCAGTATGAAAAGTGATGAAGTGGAGACAACCAATATAGACAACCCAATCAAAAATTTGTTGCTATGAGAAAAGTTGTGGTTGCTGCAGGTAAACAGGAAAAAAATTAATGGAAGATCTTTTTAAGGAATATTTAATAACTGAAAGAAATGATCCAGGAGAGACTATCCTGAACTGGAAAATCTGGGCTAACTATACATAATTTAGAAACACAGCATTTTAAATCTGAACAAGCCCTTGAAGATCATCTTCAACAAACATTTTGAATTACAACTAAGAATTTTGAGGTCCATACAGGTGAATGGTCAATGTCACATATCACAGCTGAAACCAGAATCAGAAACACCATCTACAAATGAACACTTGCTTGAGCTGAGTTCATTTCTGCAGGGAAAAACATTTTCAAATTGTAATATATTTGACCCAAACACTTTTTGCCTCATAAAGCAGGGTATTTCCATGATTTCTAGTGGTTCATTAAGAGCTAACATTAAGTGCCGTGGTGCAATCTCAGCTCACTGCAACCTCCGCCTCCTGGGTTCAAGTAATTCTCCTGCCTCAGCCTCCCAAGTAGCTGGGATTACAGGTACACACCCCCATGCTCGGCTAATTTTTATATTTTTATTAGGGACAGGGTTTCACTATATCTAGGCTGGTAACAAACTCCCAGCCTCAAGCAATCTACCCACCATGGCCTCCCAAAGTGCTGGGATTACAGGCATGAGCCACCATGCCCAGCCTTATGTGTTAATTATTTTTAATTGATACACAATAGTTGAATACATTTATGGGATACAGAGTGGTAGTTCAATACATGTATACAATGTGAAATAATCAAATCAGAGTAATTAGCATACACATCACCTCAAACGTTTATAATTTCTTTGTGTTGGAAACATTCAAAATCTGCTCTTCTAGCTATTTCAAAATATATAATAAATTGTTAATTATTGTCACCCTATACACTGGAACTTATTCCTTTTATCTAGTTGCAATTTGTATTTATCCATCAACTTCTGGCTATCCCTCATTTCCCAGCTTCTAGTAAACACTATTCTATGCTCTATTTCTATAAACTTTTTTAGCTTCTGTACAAGAGTAAGAATGTGTAGTACTTGTTTTTCTGTGCCTGGCTTATTTCACTTAATGTAATGTCCTCCAAGCTCATCCATGCTGCATTGAAGGACAGGATTTTGTTCTTCTTCATTACTGAATAGCATTCCGTTGTGTACATTTACATACCACATTTTCTTTATCCATTCATCCACTGATGCACACAGGTTGATTTCATATCTTGGCTATTGTGACTAGAGCTGCAAAAAACATGGAAGTGTAGACATCTCTTTGATATACTGAATCCCAGTCGTTGGATTGCTGGATCGTGTGATAGCTCTATCTGACGTTTTTAAGGAAACTTCACACTGTTATCCATAATGATTGTATTAATTTACATCCCCACCAACAGTGTATGAGAGTTTTCCCTTCTCTGCATTCTTTAATTTTTTTTGTTAACAGCCATTCTAAGTAAAATGAGATGATATTTCATTGTGGTTCTGATTTGCATTTTCGTGATGATTAGCAACGTTGAGGACTTTTTTCGTATACCTGTTGGCCATTTGGGTTTTTGTTTTTTTGAGACGGACTCCCCCTCTGTTGCCCAGGCTGAAGTGCAATGGCATAATCTCAGCTCACTGCAACCTCCACCTCCTGGGTTCAAGCAATTCTCCTGTCTCAGCCTCCTGAGTAGCTGGGACTACAGGCTTCTGCCACCACACCTGGCTAATTTTTGTATTTTTAGTTGAGATAGGGTTTCACCATATTGGTCAGGCTGGTCTCAAACTCCTGATCTCAGGTGATCCACCCACCTCAGCTTCCCAAAGTGCTGGGATTACAGGCATGAGCCATTGTGTCCAGCCCTGTTGCCCATTTGTATGTTTTCTTTCGAGAAATGTCTACTCAGGTCATTTGCCCATTTTCTAATTGAATTATTTGATTTTTTGCTGTTGTGTTCTTTCTTTGTATAGTCAGGATAATTCCTATGTTAGATGTGATAAATTAGGTCTTCTGCTTAACCTGAGGTCAAAAAAACAATTTTTAAAAAAATTCCAATCCCATTGAAAATCTTTAAATGTCTTGCTTTTCTTTCCTTCCCATGAAGGAAATGGAACACAATTTGTTATTTTTAATGATTCAATATTTTTCAGTGCCTCAGAGCATCATGTTCGATAAAATCTCACTTTATGTCTAGCACTTTAGGTATAGACATACAGCGAATATAGGGAGGGATATTTTACATTGGTTATTTCTATACACTTCATAGCATAATAACATACTTATTGATTTGCTTTGTTGTCTCAAAAAGGTTAGGTAGAATACAGTGTCAAGTAAGGCGGTTACCTGGTAATTCAAGTCTTACCACCTTTTTTCTATCTCTTGAACACAAAGATGATACAATACTGCTAACTCAATTAAAAACACAACGCATGTTAAGGGGTTTGGGTTTGCGGTTTTGTTGTTGTTGTAGCTATACTGCTGATGTGTTTATGGTGATTGTTCCACATCCCTCACTTAGAAATTGTTATGAACAGTAATACATCTCCCAGGATGACTAGTCTGAATCGAGTCATTCCGTGGCCACAAAGAGGCACACTTTCACATGCAAGTGGATTAGGATGAATAACTTGGTATCACAGAAAAAAGGTATCCTATGTGAACTTGACTATATACCTTTTTTCCTCTCTCATTTGTTCCACATCAGTACCTATCCTATCCCAGTCCAAGGCCGATCCTTCTGTCATACCTATTTGTCTTCTCACAGTACACACCGGCTCAGCTCTCACCAACTATAATCCTTCCTTACCCCATCCTCACCTAACTTTTGCTACCACACTTCTGGAAAAAGTAATTTGCATCCACAGTCTCTGATTCCTCCCAATTTTCCATGTAGAGACCCTTTTCAGTCTTTTTCTTTCTTTTTTCTTTCCTTTTTTTTTTTTTTTTTTTTTTTTTTTGAGACAGTCTCACTCTGTAGCTCTGGATGAAGTAAGTGCAGTGGCACGATCTCAGCTCACTGCAACCTCCACCTCCCGGGTCCCAGTTCAAGTAATTCTCCTGCCTCAGCCTCCTGAGTAGCTGGTAGTACAGGCAGCCGCCACCACGTCCAGCTAATTTTTGTATTTTTAGTAGAGATGGGATTTCACCATGTTGGCCAAGCTGGTATTGAACTCCCCACCTCATGATCCGCCCTCCTTGGCCTCCCAAAGTGCTGGGCTTACAGGCGTGAGCCACTGCGCTCGGCTGTCTTTATTTTCTTAATTTCCCAGGGGTCTCTGACATAAATGGATCTTTCATCTGGAAACTCACTGTCTTTCCTAAACTACCATTTTACATTTTCCTCTCTTTTCTCCTCCTTCCCCTCTGCCCACTTCTTGATCTACCACACTAGTCCCTCCCTGTGTGCTGCCTTAAGATCTGCCTTCCCCCAGAGTTCTCTCCTCAGGCCTCTCCTCCCTTCTCTCTAGGTTATTTCATCCATTTCCCAAGCCCTAACCACCACCAATAGCCTGAACTCAGAAGTTTCCTGAGCTCCAAGTGCATATATTTGGAAGCTTCTGGGCATCTCTACCTGGATATTCTGGGAGTTCCTTCAAACTTACTACATCTCAAATCAAACCCACTGGCCAAGCTGTTTCTTTATGAATGACTAGAGCCAACCAGTTACCTACTCATGTAAGCCATCTCATACTTCCTTCAAATGCTGCTTTTCCTTCAATTCCTACACTCAACTGATTTTACCCTATAACAATCTGCAGATTTCTATTTATGCTTTTATAAATGCTGCTTTTCCTTCAATTCCTACACTCAACTGATTTTACCCTGTAACAATCTGCAGATTTCTATTTATGCGTTTATACATTTACATATTTGTAAAACTACACTTTTCCTCAAATCTGGTACGTGGTGTTCGTTTAGATGGTCACCCTTTTCCTCTGGCTTTCCTCTTTCTAGTTGATCAATGGGGAGTTGCTACTCCTCCCCCATCCAGCACATTGTTTCCAGACTCATCTTTCCAAAACTCCAAAACACAAATTTGAATTATTGTTGTTCTTCCTGAAAACCTTTGTGGACCCTTCCCCACCCCAACCATGGAATAATGTCCAGAATATTTGTCAGAGCACGTCATGTCCTCACATCTCGCCTTAACCTACCAACCCTAATGCCTCCGCACACGCTCCTGCCACAATGCCCCCCACCCTACTCGACACACCCCTGGCTATCTCCCCCACCTGGAGCTCCTACTCCACCTTCCAGACATCTGGTCAAAACCTCTTTTATAGCATTCATTACAACGCATTATAATTACTAGTTTGCACATCTCCCACTACAGTGTCTTCTCATTATTCAATGACATAAGCTGCTTAAAAAACAGGGAGCATGTTTTCCTCACTGTTGTATTTACACGGTATAGTGTAATACTTGGTTGGTGCAAGATGTGTTGGACTTGAATGACTTAGTGGTGTACTGTCTCAGTGAGAGAACCCATCTGGTCTAATGAGCTAATCTTCATTGACTACCCTTGTTGACAGGTCTCCTCCTAGAAACAAGAGACAGGTGATTTCTGCTTTCAGACACAGTATGTCTTCCTGATTTGTGACAAGAGGAACAGCCCCCTGTTTTCTCCATTCTTCCCAGGAGAATAAATCACATGACACAACTGTGGGGTCGACATGCTTTTTCAAGGGCATACTTTGTTGATCTGTTTCAATCTTCCTTGTCGCTCCTGTTCTTTCTCTGAGCCTGTCAGCCCTTTTACAAAAGTGAAAACACCACAAAACATTTCTGGAATAACATGGTGTTTATTATCACATTAGCTACAGTTATGATAAAAGTGGCTACACAATCAGATTATACTTTCCTCATAGCCATAAGAATAATGGTGCTTTATCAGGAAATTTGTATAGCCAAATGGAAACTCACCAATGCAATAGGAAATTATCAAACATAATATACTTCAGAAGTCTCAAACTGCTAGTGTCTCAGTAGGTATGGGGGAAAAAAATCTATTTTACTGTAATGAAACTCTTAAAAGAGACCTCCTTATTACTTTTGTAAAAACTGCTCAGCATATGTTTTCTCCTTATGCAATCATTTATTGTTTTGCTTTGTTTTTACTTTGGATGCTTTTTGTGAAATTTTTTTGAATGTCGGAAGAATATAAAAGTTGTCAGTGATTAAGGTAAAAAGTCATTCAATTTTTTTAAAACGTGGATTCATACTTTCAAACTGCTAAGAAATTTTCCAAATAGCTTCTTTAAGTGTAATCCACATAACAAAATGTCAGTACCCTATGTACTGTGGAAAGTGACAAGCTTTCTACTCATGTGCACAAACAGATAAGCTGGAAGATATATAGCACATCATTTAGCCAGTGCTCAAAATCTACCCCAAAATTAACTTTGATTTGCATCCAATACCATAAACAAATATACAAAATCTATGTAGTTGCAATTTTTGCCTTTGCTAAACAGTTGTTTCATTATAGTCATAATATCAAATTCAAATAAAAATTAAATGGCTTTTCTGCTTCATAATAAATCAAACTCTTGCTGGAATTTAAAGGAAGGACAAATAGTTTCTTTTACATTCTCAAAAAAATTCTCCACTCATCCAGGATTAGGGAAAAAGAGACTAAATCAAGGGACAGAGCAGAGATCCAGTCCAAAGACGTATTTCTTATGTCACCTCTATGTATGTACCTATGTGTATACATGTTGATAGTATGTATGTAATAGCTGTACAGATGGATACATATCAATATATACATAGATATGACTATGTATATATGCATATCACATATACATAAATATTAATATATACATAAATAGAATATATTTTATATACTAGCAATGTTTATGTTAATTATTTTATATTGATATTATAATTATTGATTATAAATGCATTACAGTTGATATATTACGGTGATATATTAGTATATATGATAAACATGTTATATATACTACATAATATACAATATGTATATATTAGATAATATTACATGCACAATGCATAAATGGTGGTCTCCCACACTGGGAACTTTGAAGGAAAGAAGTTTGTTTAAATGGTCTCTGCAGTGCCCTACTCTACTGAGGTGTAGACCTCTTCTGACCTGAATTTACAACCTATGGGAACACAGGCTTCAATAACTGAAGCCATGCAAAGGCACTTAGGAGAGACTGGAAATACTCATTTCCGCCACTTGGGCCTTTTGGCTATTTTGTTTCCTATCCTATTTTGTTTCCAACCAGAATATCCCTGCTTTTCAGTCTCAGTATCTGATTTGAGCTTGGAGGCTGCAGCCATGTGAACCAGCCCAGCAGCCACCCTTTGATGGATGGCACAGCTGCTCTCCCCTCCAACATCTAAATGTAGCACAGAAAGAGGATGCGATTTGGTAACAATAAAACCAGGTACAATGGTTTATAGTTTTAAAAATCATGCTACTCCAAACAACTTTCCTGTGTCATTCCACGTGGCAGCTTAGAGATTGGTGGGGGTGTCTAGAGACTACAGGCAGAAGCAGGAGCCAATTTGGGACGGGGAGAGGTGGGTTATAGGATGGCGACAGGTGGTGTTAATTCAAAATTACATATCAAGGAAAAAATCATCTTGGTCTGTAGTTTGAGGACAAAGCTAAAGGAATAAACAAACACTACAAGAAGTGTCTTCATATATGTGGAATCAAAATAGAAAACCAGTGTCCTCTCCTTCAGAACAATCCCTTTATCCTCATAGGTGGGAAGTAATCAAGGTTCCATAAACATCTCCAATGTCTCCAACAGGTCCTGACTGCCCAGGTTCTTCTCCTTTGCCGCTAGCTACTGTTGCCTTGGTCATTCCAATGCATTTCTGTCCAGATTTGGGCTCCCTGCCTTTCTTTCTCTATGCAATTGATAAGACTGTTTCTCAGAGCACTGTAACCCCTACAAGCCAGATCTTGGTAGAGGATCCCCATGTAGGGGAGGCCACACGATGAATGTTGAGCAGAGTCCCACGGAAACTCACTCAAGTTACCTTATGCTTAAATACCCCCATCTGATGAGGTAAAGATTTGTAATGAATCATCACTCCCTTCATAATACTGGCTTTTTATATCTCAAGCCCAGAATTTAAAAAGTCTTGTATGAGTACGATTCATTTAAGGTGACAGGAAGACAAGGCACAAAGACACAGACTTCATTTGTCCCGTCTTTTTGTATTTTGTCCATCAAAAAATCCTTAAGTACAGAAATCACTCTGAAAATGCTCTGCATGGCCATCAAAGGCCCAGAGATTCAGAGTAAAGGCTCTGCCACCATAAAGCTTCTGTCTGATCCCTGGCTCATGCATTTTAAAGGGGCAAGACCTTGGCATTTAATTTAAACTTTGTATACTTTAATCTCCTCATCTGGAAATGAGGGGTAGTAGTAATAATAATAATAGTCATATTGGCTTAGTATGCATATTAAATGAGATAATATGTGTGATGTGCTTGGTACAGTCCAGGGCATTCAGTCATAAATATTGAAGTTTATGACTTAAGTAATGTATTGCTAGTAATAATGATTACTATTGTTCATTCATGATTAAGAATAAACATATTATTTGTTCTTTATACTGTCAAATATGTTTTGCTTAAATTTTAGTATTACTGCTGAAATACGTAGCAGTCTTTGCGTTATTTCAGCTATCACAAAGAATATATGTTGCAAATCATTCTAAGGAAACAGAAAGATCAGTAACTTCCAGACATAAGCCTATGGATGCCAAGCAGCTTCACAGAATCACACACTACTGCAATGGTTTCCCACCATTTCTCCTGTGTCTGCTCCACTGTGACAATCTTGTCAATGAACCTATGTCATGTCTAAACCCAAGGTATCCCTGGTCCCCTAGCATCTTTAATCACTGTGGTTTAAAATAAGCACAAGCTTCTGGGTTAGAAGAAATACTAGCTTTTGCTTTTTGAAACCAAGCAGTAGCTTTCTTTACTTCCACAGAGAGATGGTCCCAAATGTAACAGGGAGACCATACACAGCAGCAGGACTCTGGACGGGCCTGGAAGGGACAAGCTGATGGTAGAATGAGAATGTGAAACATAGAGGGAAGTGTCCCAGAGTCCTAGGCTTTCAACAGGTCTGTCCTTGGGAGATGGGGCCATAGTTGGGGGAGAGAAAGTGGAGGAAATCTTATGTAGAACTTGACGGAGGCAAAAAAGGATGATGTTATTAGAGGTTAGACCCTTCCGTTGAATAGATTCTACAGTAGACACAAGCTCTAATTAAAACATAGACATCTAGGAGGATTCATTGCACAGCTAAGCTAGGTTTAAAACGTGACTGAGGCTGGGTGTGGTGGCTTACGCCTATAATCTCAGCACTTCGGGAGGCCGAAGTGGGTGTATCACCTGAGACCAGGAGTTCAAAACCAGCCTGGCCAAAATGGCGAAACCCCATCTCTACTAAAAAATACAAAAAATTAGCTGGGTGTGGTGGTGCACACCTGTAATCCCAGCTACTCGGAAGGGTGAGGCACGAGAATCGCTGGAATCCAGGAGGCAGAGGCTACAGTGAGCTGAGATTGTGCCACAGCACTCCAGCCTGGGCAACAGAGAGAGATTCCATCTTAAAAAAAAAAAAAAAAAAAAAAGTGACTGAGTAGAAACAGTTAGGTCTTGGCTCCAAATTCAGGGTACCTTGTCATGTTGGTTCTCTGACTCACATGTTGGATGCTCTATTCTTTCCTAGATGAGTCTAGAATTGCATAGACAACCATTTCGGTCATATAACTTCTTCATTCTTAGAAGATTCTTAACCAGTAACTGAGAATAAGTTTTGGTTCTATTTAAAGATGGTGAGAGTGATTACTGATTCATAATGCTGAGACATCCTGTTCGGCATCAAAGGCTCTACTGATGTCAAACAGACTTTTCCCTCCTTACCTGAAGGAGAATGCCAATAGGCCTTTGTGTCATCTATTGGGCATTCTCCTGTTTATCATCATTCTGAATTACCTTAATTACATATTTAAAAAATCAAACTTATGTCCACGGCATGAGTATCAGTAGACTGTACGTTGCCATGATCCTTCCACTGTAATTTTTATTAAGAGCAACTGTGTCTCTCTATTGAAGGGATTCCCAAGATTTTATGGGATTTTTGTTTAGAGAAAGAAAAACAGAAGCCAAAGGTTAGAGAAGACTTCATGAAATTGGCAGACTAATAGCAGATAGCTTAGCATGCAGCTAGCATGTAACTTTCTCCACTTCATTCCCTATCCCACACTTTTCACTCACAAAGTAAGCTGCAGTGTTATGACTCCATTCTTTTCTCTTCATGCTTCACGTGAAAATTTGAGGAAACATGCTGGTTACTCGGCAAATGCCTTTAGCAGATTTACTTCCACTGGATACCATGAGTTTGGAGAGTGAACCTCTCTAATTTCTAAAGTGGGCTTTCCTGTTTCATGACACCAGCTGTGAGACTATCTCAGTCTTAGTAAATGTATACAGTCTCCAAATGCTCATCAATTACCTTGAATGCTGTTAGAGAACTGTCCCTCCAGAAAGGGTTTGGAGTGTATTGATTGGTGGATTATGAGTCCAGAGAGAGACCCACGTAAACAAATTTGATCCTAGCACATCTCACATCTTTCTTTTAGATAATGCTGTAGCCAGTGCTGTTGAGTGGGTGTGTTAGGTTTTCCTCATTACCCACATTTACTTGGCATTTTCAGAAATTTCTGATGGCCACGGCTGAGTTTTCCAGTCCCGAGGGACATAGCACTTCTCCTCCATATCTTACTTCACCAGCCTCAGGTGTGTCAAAGTCTTAAGTAAACACTAAGGTGCAAAATCTCAATGTCCATGGAATCCGAAAGGGTGGAAGCCATGGTACAGTCAAACAGATTCCCTCAGCAATGATCTACTCATAACTAAGAAAGGAAGACTATCACTGTGTAAATGGGGATCACCAGAAATCACCATCATTCTTTCGTTCAACAAACATTTATTTGTTTGTGATAGAGTCTCACTTTGTTTCCCAGACTGCTGGACAGTGATGCAATCTTGGCTCACCGCAACCTCCCACTCCTGGGATCAAGTAATTCTCCTGACTCAGTCACCCAAGTAGCTAAGATTATAGGTGTGCACCCCGTGCCTGGCTAAATTTTATATTTTTAGTAGAGATGGGGTTTCACCATATTGGCCAGGCTGGTCAGAACTCCTGACCTCAGGTGATCTACCTGCCTCGACCTCCCAAAGTATTGGGATTACAGACAAAAGTCACCATGCTTACTGAGTCACAATTATTGGGCATCTATTATGACAGAGGCACTGTGGGAGATATAAACATAAATAATACAAAGCAGTCCACGTTTTAGGAAAAAACTTACTAATGACTAGCATCTACCATATTTTATATTCATTATTCCAATTCATACTCTCAACAGCATTTTGAGCTCGGAAATATTATCCCCATTTGACAGACAAAGAAACTGAGGCTCAAAGAATGTAATTAATTTGCTCAAACGAGATCCAACAGTTGGTAAGTGGCAGGGAGATAACTATCTGACTCCATAACATAATGTTACCTTAATGTAGATGAAAAGACAGTTATTCAAATAAGTAGAAATCAAGGAAATATGTGGTGAGTACAAGAGAAGAAAAAATAAAATGTTATAGGAGTTTAGAAGAAACAGGTAAGAACCTGATCCCACAAAAAAATGATCCCTTCTCATCTGCTGATTGGCATGGAGCAAAACTGTCTTAGAAATACATTGGAATGCAGCGTTGCATTTATTTAGATTAAAAGTTTGGTGAGAAGACAGTTCACATGTTCGTGCCTGGACACTGTCACACATTGGTGAATTGGTCCCCAGAATTCCCTGTCAGGAGACCAGCTAGGACTCAGTGGGAAAAAGGTCAGTAAGAACCTCTTCACCCCTAGATCATTTTCTGATATAGGAGCCAACCCTGTTTTTCCCTTCTGGAAACTGGTATCCACACATCTCAAGTACAAATATCCATTTTCTACCCCCGTTGGAGTAATTATTGGCATTTAAGTACTGGCTTATCTACCAGTTCTGTGAAAAAAAATAGGCAAACTATAAGAATATACTGAACCAAAATCATTTTTTACACATTTGGTAGAAAACTTGAATTACTTTACATTTTTTGTACTCAATTTCTCATGTCTGAGCTCAAAATACTGCGGTATGGAAAACACATTTTATATAGTACATCACAGTACAATAGAGTACATTCATTCCCCACAATTCCTCTGAGATAAACAGGAATTCATCCCCCCATATTAGAGATGAGAAACATAGTTCAAAGAGCTTATGATTCCAAGGTTCAGGAAAAATAAGTGTCTTTCTAAGGTTATAGAGCTAGTAAGTGCAAAACTAGACCTATGGCCCACATCATCCAGGATGCTCCTTTCTAGACATAAAGAGGTCTCAGGATACATATGGAATCTACTCTCTACTTTTCATCATCAATGGTGACACTTCAAGAAAGTGATTCCTTCTGCCAACCTTCCCCTATACAAAAGTCACATTAATTCACATATAACTCAGCATTTTTACCTTTAGTATGAAAGCCCCATACTTTACACTAGACTACATCTATATTACTGAAATTCTAATATTATAGCTTCTTGTTACTTTCTTGGTTTTTTGTTTTGTTTTTGTTTTTTTGAGAGAGTCTTACTCTGTCACCCAGGCTGGAGTGCAATGGCGCAATCTCGGCTCACTGCCACCTCCGTCTCCCGGGTTCAAGCAATTCTCCTGCCTTAGCCTCCCGAGTAGCTGGGATTACAGGCACACACCACCACACTTGGCTAATTTTTTGTATTTGTAGTAGAGACGGCATTTCACCATGTTAGCCAGAGTGGTATTGATCTCCTGACTTCGTGATCTGCCTGCCTCGGCCTCCCAACGTGCTGGGATTACAGGTGTGAGCCACTGGACCCGGCCTAGTAACACATTATTGAACCCAACACATATCATCAGAACAAGTGAAGTATGCATATCCAATGTCTTGAAAATATATTATATGTTTCCCAAAATGTAATGGGGCAAGACTGAGGTAGAATGGAAATGACTCTTTGTAAACTTTATGTTCACAGCATGAATGCGTTCACATGGAAAAATGTCTATGTTTTTAATAGTATCAAATCTTCATAATTATTTTTCATTGCATAATTTTTATGTTCCTGAAATACAGTCAGTGGTTTTTTTGTATTTTATTTCTGTAAACAAAAAAATAAGAAATTTAAAAACTGGTTATATAAATAACATTTTTTAAAACGGAAATTTTCTGTATCTAGTTGTTCTTATTTGCAGATGCAAATATACACACAGGTTCTTTACCTGTCTATGTACTTCTGGGAACTGTGGAGATGCTGGTATTTCAGATGCTTGTTTGGAAAACTTATTGTTTAATTTGTGTTTTACTCAAATGAACTAAGCTTTGCTTAAATAATTTTTTTGGATCAGCTTTCTAAGCTTATTACTGAAATCATAACCCATTCCTGTGTCTAGATGTGCGTGGAATTCTTCCATTCATTTGTGTAATTTCCTATATATGGTTATCTAGGGTAGAGAGAGGGAAAAAAAAGTTTTCTGCAATGCTAGAAAGTGACAAGAAGGGCCGGGCACTGTGGCTCACGCCTGTAATCCCAGCACTTTGATAGGCTGAGGCAGGCAGATCACCAGGTCAGGAGTTTGAGACCAGCCTGGCTAATATAGTGAAACCCCATCTCTACTAAAAACTACAAAAATTAGCCGGGTATGGTAGCTCACGCCTGTAGTCCCAGCTACTTGGGAGGCTGAGGCAAAAGAATCGCTTGAACCTGGGAGGTGGAGGTTTCAGTGAGCCAAGATCACACCACTGTACCCCAGCCTGGGCGGCAACAGAGCAAGACTCCATCTCAAAATAATAATAATAATAATAACGTGTTACCAAGTCATGACCTTATCAATTGGAGATAGTCTAGAGAGGCAGTCAAATGGCCAACTTCATGCAAAGCTGCAGAAACAAAAGACCAAATTGAAAAAAAAGAAATAACTAAACACACACACACACACACACACACACACACACACACACACACACACACACACAGAAAACCCAGATATTTTAGTTCCTCTTCCTTTCCCTTGAAGATTCTTTTTGTAAGTGCTACTAAAATCCTGCTCCCAGCTCTCTAAGCCTGGGCCTTCACAGATCCACAGTGGAGTGAGAACCTTAGATTGTATTGATAAGGTATAAACACCATATCTTTCAGCACTTCAGCACTTCCTAGAATTCAGGACTGGGCAATCTCTTCACCTACATATAACCTTGCATGGAATAAATAACGTAAAGCCCAGTTTGAGAAGGAGCATGTCTGGGCTGCAATGACATTTCATGGAAAATGCGGTACCAGACATAAATCACCCTGACTACAGTTCATCAGTGCTTTCCACAAGGGTGAGCTTTGATGAGATATATAGTACCTAGGAAATACAAAGTATAATATGAATTTATTGGGTTGTTGAATCCCTCCCAACATTTCACAGCTTTTAATCATTCATAATCTGAACCAATTACTCTAAGAGTTTGCGATTTGACATTCTCATTGTCATCTTGTTATCATGAAATAAATGGAAAATCTAAAACCAAACATATGTAAAGAGGTTATTTTTTGTTTTAACTCATGGAAAATAATTTTTTAGTATTTTTTATTTTTTTAAAAAACAAACTAAAAGTAAGTAATCAAGAAGAATCAAAACACTGAATGTAACTGTCTAAATTCTATACCTGTTTACTCATCTATAAAATAGGATTGACAATGTTGTCCTAAACTTATGGAGGAATATAAATGTAATAAGCCTTTTAAATCTCAGCTTTGTAAACCAGAGAAAAGGGCACTATGTAAATATCGCTATCTTTGTGCCTCATTATCTGAGCTAATAATAACTGTAGAAAAGTTATGTCAAATAACATTAAATGGACACTAGAATAAAACTGCAGTTTCAATTTGTTGTTTTACTATTTAAATTGACAAGTGAGGATTTAAAAAAGCATAAAGGAAATATAACAAACACTCTGATTAGATTATGTCGCTAAAATTCCAATATAGAAATAATATCTGAAATAACAGCACAGTCTGTGTTTCTGCCAACTTCTAAAATAAAAACCAACTCGATTCAGCGTATTAGCTGAAAATAAAATAATACATTTTAAAAAATTCTCTAGCCTACTTCTAAAAATTATAATACAATTCTGATAATTGGCCAGTAGCATCCCATTTTGAGCCACTTAATTGCACATCAGTAGCAAGGGTAAAAATGTCAAAAAGCTCATATTAACATTGCTTCCACTTTTGGGAAATGGTCAAGTGATTCTCATGCAGCCACAGCTTACTCTGTGACTCACAGGCACGGTTTTTACAGAGAACCAGAAAGGTTCTATGACTGGTACAAAACACTGGGCAGAAAGAGAAGGGTGCCCACATATTACCACCCTCTAACCTCTAAGTTAATGTTTCATTTTTTGCACATTTGTTTTGGACAAGCCTTAAGTCTCTTAGCCCATGTATCTGAGCTTTTGTGAGCTGACCTGCAAAATCCAATCAGAAGCTCACCCCAATACACAACAATAAGTGAAGCCTTCAGGTTCGTGTAGTGCTGTGCAATAGTTAATGCTTTACAAACTCTCATTGCCTCCTTCAAGCCAAGGGAGTATCTTATTTATCTCTATTTTCTTTGGGCTAGCACAAACTTTCAAAACACAGTGAGTGTTATTATCTAGTTAATAATAGTAGGTCCTTAATCAGGTCCCTAATTTATTAATAAGACAGGTTTGCCTCAGGTTTGAAAAACAAACAACTTTTCTAGCTCAATTTGTCATTTCTTTTTTGCCTTTTTTTTTTTTCTCTCTCTCTCTTTTGGGCTTTTATTCCATCTCCAGCTTATCCATATTTCCATCACTCTCTTAACAGCTAAAAAAGTTGTCCAAAGCTTTGTGGCGTTTTTCTCCACTGGGAAAGTGGCAACCAAAGGATGCTAAGCCCTGTGTCTGCTTTCTGCTTATTCAGCAAAGACCTTAGTCATATTGCTGTGCTCCTGATGTCATATGCCACCCAGGATGGGTTTTTTGTTGTTGTTGTTTTGTTTTTTCACGGTTCCTTCTTTTGCCTCAAAAAGTGACATTTATTCAAAGAAAAAAAAAATGACAAGATATCCATCCCTTGGCTCCCTTCCCTCCCCTCTCTTGCTGCTCCTCAGCGCCCCCAAGACTGAACCCTGGCTGGGGCTAGGTGGCAGGACAGCCCCTCAGATGAGGTCAGCAACATTGAGGGGCATTTCCTCAATGGTGGTGTTCTAGAAGGTCTCCGTGTCTCGCAGAGTCCGCTTATCATCTTCTGTGACCATGTTAATAGCCACACCCTTATGACCAAACCATCCACCTTGACCGATTCTATGGATATAGCTTTCCCTGTTGGTGGGAAGGTCATAGTTGATGACTAAAGAAACCTGCTGCACATCAATGCCTCTGGCCAGCAGGTCAGTGGTAATCAACTCTGCTACAGCCAGAACGAAACTCCCTCATGATCACATCTCATTCCTTTTGGTCCATATCCCCATGCATGGCAGAGACAGTGATTGAGCATGCATCTTCTCGGTGAGCCAGTCCACCTTCCTTCGGGTGTTGATGAAGATGACTGCCTGGGTGACGGTCAGGGTTTCATACAAGTCACACAGTATGTCCAGCTTCCACTCCTCTCATTCCACGTTGATGTTGAATTGGCAGATACCCTCCAGGGTCAACTCTTCCTTCTTGACAAAAATTCGAATGGAGTCCCTCATGAACTTGTGGTCACCTCAAGCACATCAGAAGGCATCATAGCCAACAGCAAAACTACCTGGGTGTTGCTGTTACACTTTTGCAAGATGTCATAGATCTGGTCCTTGAATCCACGGCTTAACATTTCGTCAGCTTCATCCAGTACAAACACTTTGATGTATTTGGGAGACAGGTATCTCTGGTTAAGCGTATCGAATACATGGCCAGGGGTTCCCACGATGATATGGGGAGCTTCCATCTGCAGTTTCCGCACCTCAGCAGGCACACTGATGCCCGCAATACAGGCGTGACAGGAGGCACCCATGGAGTCTCCTAGTGCCATGACCACCTTCTGTATCTGCTGAGCCAATTCTCAAGTGGGTGCTAGGACCAAGGGCTGGGTGACCTTTAGATCTAATTCAATCTGCTGCAGAATCAATATGGCAAATATGGCCGTCTTCCCAGCCCCAGATTGGGCTTGAGCGATCACGTCATAACCTTTGATACAAGGTAGAATGGCTCGCTGCTGGATGGCAGAAGGCTTCTCAAAACCTCAGGCGTAGATGCCACGGAGAAGGGATTCCAAGGGGTTCATGTCGTCAAAGCTGTCAACAATCTCATTCCAATTACTCTCGATGACGCCTTCGGGCTCCATCCCATCAGGGCCATTGCCTCTGGACTGAGAATCCTGACTCGCAGACATGATCCTTAGAAACTAGCTGTTTTGGTTTTTTATTTTTTATTTTTATTTTTTTTAATCTTTTAGATCGAGTTTCGCTTTTGTTGCCCAGGCTGGAGTACAATGGCACAATCTCGGCTCACCACAACCTCCACCTCACAGGTACAATTGATTCTCCTGCCTCGGCCTCCTGAGTCGCTGGGATTACAGGCATTCACGACCATGCCCAGCTAATTTTCTATTTTTAGTACAGATAGGGTTTCTCCATGTTTGCCAGGCTGGTCTCAAACTCCTGACATCAGGTGATCCGCCCAGCTCTGCCTCCCAAAGTACTGGGATTACAGGCGTGAGCCACCGCGCCTGGCCTGCTTTTTGTTTATTTAATTTTCACAGTCAGAAGTAAGGAAAACTGAGTGATAATGGTTATTTACAGTAGGAGTCCCCAACCCTCAGGCCACAAATAGTACCAGTCTGTGGCCTGCTAGGAACCGGGCCACAGAGCAGGAGGTGAGTGGCAGGCGAGCACATGAAGCTTCATCTGTATTTACAGCTGCTCCGCAGTGCTTGCATTACCACCTGAGCGCTGCCCCCTGTCAGATCGGCAGCAGCATTAGATTGTCAAAGGACCGTGAACCTTACTGTGAACTGTGTGTGCATGAGATCTAGGTTGCTCCTGATGAGAATCTAATGCCTGGTCATCTGTCACTGTTTCCCATCACCCCCAGATGGGATCACCTAGTTTCAGAAAAAAAAATCTCATTCTACATTATGGTAAGTTGTATAATTATTTCATTATATACTACAACATAATAATAGAGTGCACAATAAATATAATGCGCTTGAATCATCCTGAAACAATCTCCCCTCCACTGGTCCACAGAAAAACTGTCTTCCACAAAACTGATCCCTGGTGCCACAAAGGCTAAGCACCACTGATTTACAGGGTGTGTTTCTCAGTAAGACATCTTCAAGATTTTCCCATTACAATCAAAGCATTTTCCTCTACCTAAGCACTCCAGTCCTTACTTTCTTATCCTTTGAAGCCAGAGATCCTGCTCTTTGTGTGTTACACTGGACAGATAAGTATTTTATGAATCATTATCCCTCTGATGCCCTTAAAAATCACTCTATTTTCCAGCTCAAAACCCTACTGCATACCCTAAAGAACAGTAAGTAAAACCATTTTTTTTAAAAGATTTTATCTACTGTCATCATCAAGAATGTATTAAATGCTGCCCCAGCATGATGACTTATGCCTGTAATTCCAGCACTTTGGGAGGCTCAGGCAGGAGGATCACTTGAGTCCAGATGTTGGAGACCAGCCCGGACAACACAGTGAGATCCCTGTCTCTACAATATGTATGCTTTAATTAGCTGGGCATGGTGGCACACACCTGTGGTCCCAGCTACTTGAGTGGCTAAGGAAGGAGGATGGCTTGAGCCTGGAATGCTGAGGCTACAGTGAGCTATGATCATGCCACTGCACTACAGCCTGGGCAACTGAGCAAGACTCTCAAAAGACAAAAAAGGGACTGCTGTATGGAACTGTGCTTAGAAGTATTTTTAAGATTATATCAAAACCATGGATGGTTAACATGACCTAATACCCCACTGTCCTTGGAAGTTCAGGACAATGCAAGAGCACTGGATGAATCACCAGAAGATCTGAGCTTTAAGCCTAAAACAACAAATTACCTAAGCCTAGTTTCCTCATCTATCTACCTCCAGGAACTGTTGTGAAGAGCTGCATGAGACAATGCAGGTGAAATTAATTGGTAAGTGGTAAAATGTACTCACATAAGCTTTTTATACCTTTTCATTCATACGTATTTACATTGAAAAAGAGAGAAATTAGTAGAAGTAAAATAAAAGGGAGGGAGAGAAATGTTAGATGTGTACCAATAAATCTCTGTACGATTTCCTTTGACTTAGTTCTGTAGCAATATGGTCACTGTCAAACACACATTTCTTTAAGGGACTCTCTAATCTCTACCCTAAAGCAAGCTCTCATCCTGAAATAATGTCCCAAATATCAAAACCAATTTGTTTTGTCCACTAAATAA
The DNA here is from genome assembly GCA_963574635.1 of Cheracebus regulus. Classification (NCBI taxonomy): domain Eukaryota; kingdom Metazoa; phylum Chordata; class Mammalia; order Primates; family Pitheciidae; genus Cheracebus; species Cheracebus regulus. The sequence continues at coordinate 23,906 of CAUYQU010021569.1, forward strand.
GCCACTTCATGGTTCCTACAATAAGTCAAAAATTATATTACAACCTTAATTAATACTTGTAATGATAGGCAGGCATTAATTTGACTACATGTAATGACCAAGGGTTACAATCCTTAATAGGATCCTTAATAATAATTTTGCCATACTCAGCAGCTTTTGGTATCCAAATTACTTTGCTCAAACAACAGTCACTCCATTCGGCTTTAACTCCTATAGCGTCAGACCAACCTTGCCTAATGCTTTCTTCGTGACTAGCTCTAGTTCAAGAGGCAGCATGTCCCCTAGGACACAGGAAGTCTCGGACCTACTGTAAAGGCATCATCACATACTTTCCTAGGAATAATAACTGAAGGTTTCTATGTCAAGTTCATTTTCTCAGGAATGGGGGTGTAGGAGAGGATAGCTAGGTTTTCCAAACCAAGTTCACAAGGCTTTAAGCTTCAGCCTTATGAACAATCTATCTTTTGACTTTTTTTTTCTCAAAGGTGTTTTGGAAAGCAGAGCATGTGGGAGCGTAATAAATATGAGTCATATGGGGGTGGAGGACCCCCCACTAGGGGCCTGGCATTTGGAGATAAATAGACTGTGAGGTTACTGAAGTTGCATTTGACTGGCCAAGTTCTCTTTCAGTGGAGTAGCAATGTGAAATAAAACGCAATACAATGGCTCCCAAGGATTGTTTGTAACGAAAAATAAGACAGGACACAGACTCTCATGTGCTATGTCTTTCCCATTGCAGATTAATTTAAAAAGAAATTATCTAATAAAAAATGTACTGTTAATTGATACCAGTTAAGTACTACTACTGTTAGTACTATTAGGTACTATTAGTCTATTAGTACAGAAGAGATTTATTTCATCTTCTGCTGCTTGGAAATTTGACATCATTCCCGGCTTTCACCTCACCCCTCCCCCAATTATAATCCATTGGAAATGGGACAGCGACAAGAGCCATTTAATGTGTCACAACACAGAGTGAGGGGAAGAAGTGCTGGAAGTGGAGGCTTTTCAAAGAGTGGAGGAAATAGTGAAGCATGATTACAGAATATGGTTTTTTTCCTTCTTTCTCCCTCCTTTTTTGTATGAGCTTTTTTTTTGTTTTTGTTTTTGTTTTTGTTTTCTCATTTAATGGCCAAAGTGTTATTCCTAAAGGGTGTGTTCTTTCAGGTTTATGGCCCTGACTAATGGCATTGCTCTAAATAACATTTTGATCTTGTAAGGTCACCCAGAGTGCTATACCTTTCCTTTAATGAGTCAGGTCTGGACCCGGCATTTCCCAGAATTGAGATGGTAATGAAGTCATTAGTTTCTTCCTACTTGAAGCCCTGGCTAGAAAGCAGAATTCTATGGGCAAAGTCTGAGTGGGCTTTTTTCATAAATCTCACACCCAGCTGAGCTGTAACACCTGTTACATTTTCCCAGGAGCTTGAGCCATAAGACCATTTCCAATCTATTTGCTCTTCTTCTTCCATAGGACACTGACAAAGGCAGGGGTCCCTGTTTTCTAAGGCACTGCTAATTGAAAATCTCTGGCTGGTGCAAATGTGAGCTCAAACCCACAAGAGTTCCAAATAAGGCCCCAATGATTATTTCCTTCTCTTTTTAAAAATAGCCTTTATAATGCAGGTTATACAAGATTAATTTGTTCAAGGGAAAAAATAGTCATTGAACCCTTGCCCCCAATAAACTTTTGCTTTCCATGCACAGTTTTTTAAAAAAGGAAGAAAGGAGAGGGAAAATAATAAAACCCAGAGATCAGCTAACCCTACAAGCCCTGTGTTTGTGGGAATTGAAGGATGGGGTAGTATTAAAGTGTGTTTGCTTTTGCCATGTGCTTTTAAAATCTTTCCTACTTATTAATTTTGAACACAAAAACTGGGAACAAGATTGAGTCAGATGACTGTGCAAATGTAAAGTGATTACAATGGCAATGAAAAGTTTAAAAGAAAATTGTATTTTCAAAAACTGAATTAATTAAAAGAAGAGGCAATTTCCCTATAGAATCCTTGAAAGGAAAAAAAATGCATTCATCAGTAGAAAAGATGGGCAACTCTGGCCCCAATATCAGTAGTGTGGAGCGGGGGGAACCCTGAAAAACAAGGACGGGATTATGCGTCAGATGACATTTGATATTAAACACATTCACGATTACATATTGCTCTGGGAGTCAGAACACCCTAAGGGTGTGAATCTTGAAGTCAAAACTTTGAGACCCACAAGTCATAACACAGCCAGTTATCAGACCCTTCCCTGTATTCCCATCAACTGTATTTTTCACCCAGAAACAAACTGCCTTTGAATTCTGTACTGTGCTTCATTGGTTATTGTTTTGTTTCCTGGTTTGTCGGTTTAGGGTTTTGTTGTTGTCGTTTTTAAGTGTATTGCTTGTATTACTGTCATTGTTTGAGCTAGGTACTTTTGTATGTCTCATTCTTAAGATACATTCTCATTAACTATATTCCTGCTTGTCTAATCATTAAGAATATAGTCTTAGCTTTTGTATATGAGAAGGGAGTACTGATCACTAAGAAGAGGCCATCATTTCATTGCAAGAGAAAAAAGTACATTTTTAAGTTATTGTCTAATAAGCTCTATTCCCAGAGCATAAATTGTTTATTTCTTTATTTTTGAGACAAAGTCCCACTCTCTAACCCAGGCTGGAGTGCAGTGGCACAATCTCTACTCACTGCAACCTCCACTTCCCAGCTTCCAGCAATTCTCCTGCGTCAGCCTCCTGAGTAGCTGGGATCATAGGCACCTGCCACCATGCCCAGTCAATTTTTGTAGTTTTACTAGAGACGGGGTTTCACCATGTTGGTCAGGCTGATCTCGAACTTGTGACCTCAAGTGATCCGCCCGCCTAGGCCTCACAAAGTGCTGGGATTATAGGTGTGAGCCACTGTGCTGGTTCAAATTGTTTTAATTCTACTGTGAAATCTATATACAGGTCTAAATCCAATCTTGAGAAGAGCTGAGGTGCCCAGAACCTTCAGCACATACTGAAATAGTTCCTAAACCATATATGAGTCCCTAAAAAATAAATTTGGATGTATATTTATTGAAAAGGAAAGAGATTCACAATCTATCACTGAGTACTTTTAAATGGACCCACTTGGAAATTGTCATTGTTTGACAGGTCCAAAATATTCAAATATTTGCAATTTCCTAAATATTATACAAGACAATATAAACATTATGATCTGATTTTGTTGTTTTTTAATACATACTTTGAAAAGTTAGCAGCAGTTATCCTTGGGATGGGATTATGGGTCACTTGTAATTCATTTCCTCTTTTGCCTTACCTATATTTTTTACTTCTTCAGGAATAAATCCCTGGGTTTATCCTCAAGCTCCAGGCGAAGCTAGCAAAATAACTTGAGCAAATATTAGTCATTTCCTTCTGGATGCTGTCAATCTTCATCTCAATTCTCAGCCTACTTGTACTTGTTGGGTTTTTTTTCCCAACCCATATTTTAGCAATTCCAACCATTAATACATAACCCATAGGGTTTGACACTACAATGAATCAAATAATCTGATAACTTAAAAATCACATTGGATTAGGAAACAAATCTACAATTGACCTTGATTTCTTTTTTTCTACCTAAACCTACTATAAATATAGTATGTCACAATTCTGTCCACATAATTTTACGGTCCTGTCCACTGCACTGAAAATTTAAGATAGGTTCTCACAGAGGAAAAGCCATGCAAAACAAAGACTCAACAGATTGAATGGAAATTTCTAGAAAAAAATATGGTTCAGGTGGTAACCACTTATCTGTTAAGAAGGACCAGTAACACTGATTCTGTCAGACATATCCTCTCTCATTTCCAGAAGTCTGGATTATTTCTAGATTCTTCTCCTTCTCATCATCTATTCCTTTTGGTTCCCTGCTTATCAAATGAGTGATTTTCTGACTTTACATTGATCGTCACCAATTTTCACCTTTCTTTTCTGCTTTATTTGTTAATTGTTGTCTAAGACAGCTAAACTTTGTTATCCTGTTTCACCAATAAATTCTGTCATTTATTGCACTATTTCCTGTCAGATATTAGTGCCTTACTTGATGGATTTTCTATTTTGTATGTGATAGTAATGAATATTTGTGTTTATAATCTTCTTTAGAGCTCAGAATGTATTTTAAAAGGAACTATTAAATCTTTAGGTTGGTGATACTGATCTATGTTTTAATGATGGAAAGCTGAGCAAAAATAATTTTAAATTAAACCCCACACCATTAAGGGAGGCAGCATGAAGTGTTAGAAATAAAATTGCTAGTAAGTGGAGGTTATAACCTAGGTTCTGTAATGAACTCTGGGTGACTCTGAGCATGTGTCACTTAACCTCTTTGGGCCTTAAGTGTCATCATCTGTATGTTAAAAGATTTTCAAGAGACAGAACATAGGTCTCTCTACTTACACTTTTGTTTGGCTCTCAATCCATTAATCCATAAATCCTCTTTGAATCCCTGTGTGACTTTGATGCAACGTCAATTGTCTACAATCACCAACAGCCAAGATCCACCAGGCCTGATTCCCACAGCTCTGAGATTCAGCTCTGAATCTTAAGCTGCCAAGGCACAGAGATTCTCTTGTTATTTCTTTACTATTTCCTAACGGCTCTTTTGTTTTTCAAGGCACAGAAAGAATTCTCTTCCTGACAGATACTTCCACTGGGTGCAGGTAGCCATGCTACAGAAACTTCTCCTATGTAACAGCCGATAGATTTAAGTTTCACTGTGTACATAGATGTCCTACATGATATTTAGGAATTTCCCAGACGCTCATTCTTCCCCAAATTCCCACACAAACTGCACCCTTGTGGAACAGAAGTGGAAATTGACTAAGAACGTTATTCTGAATCAAATGGGAAAGTTTCCACAGCTTCAGGTAATAAAAGTAAAAAGGCAGGGTGATCTTTGAATTCCTCTGGAGAAAATCTTTATTACATGCTATAGTGCCCAGGGAAAGCTTCCTCTCCCCTTTAAAAAAAAAAAAAAAAAGTACATAAGGGCTTCTCCTTCCTAACACAGTTCTTTTAATACAAGTGAAAAATTCCGAATTCCTCATTTGTTTAGCCTGAAAATCCCCTGCACATTCCCACAAACTACTTCCTTTTCTCTCTTTTTAGCAAGACTCCCTTCTCTTTAATGAAGAGAAGTTCAGAGGGTTTTTCCCATGAATAGATGGCAGGCACCTGGGAGTTATGAATTTTAAAGTGATCATTTTCTTTCAGCCATGCCGGACAATGGGCATCTCCTTTTGACTCACTTTCACAGCTTTGAGAGGCTCTCAGATCAGCCACATTCCAATCGGACTGGAGTCAGATCAGAGCTGTGCTGGACCGCATCAAGGTCTCGCACAGAAAGACAAGGAGCAGATGGCCGGCACCGAGCCCTCCTCCCCCTTTCAGCGTGCAAAGGCAGGCAATGTGGGAAAGCGTTCGCCCGGCATTGCCTATTGATCCCTGAATAGAACCACCGCATGCCACCAGCCTGTAGGTATGAACCTCTGTTAACAGATGGTGAGATCATTATGAGCAATTAATTCCTTTAATGTATCAGTGGGAACATGTTGGAAAAGATGATGCAAGCACTGAGTGAATAGTGAACTTCTCACTCCTGGGGGAGCACACAGGATCTACCTTGGGGGGCACTGGGAATATCTTCCCAGGCTGCAGCCATGTCCCAAGCCTGGAGACGGGAGCTGGGAACTGACTCCACAGAACAGAGGTGTGGTTTTCATTAACTAATTGTGAATCCGTGCCTTTCTTCATGATTAATGCCAGATTTGTCTCTAGGTCATTTATATACATACACGAGAATCATTCAAAACACAGAAATAAACAAAAACAATATTGGTCAGTAAGTCCAAGATGCATGGGGAACTGTTTCACAGAAACCAGCAAAGCATCAGGTCATGGGTCACATTTGCTAAACACAACTATGGCTGTGACGGTTCTCAATTGAAAATAAATGTTTCTTTTGACAAAGATAAAAGAATGATAAAAATATGCACAACCCAGCATTGGAGTAAGGAAAACTAAATGTTTTGGATGTGTTATAAATTAGTAGTTTTAAGAGAGGACTTTTTTTAAAAAATGAACTCACTTATATAATGAATTAGAGCAAATGACACAGGCAGCAAATTATTTTCCCTAGCAAAACCTGGAATAATTTTTAGATCTCAGTAACAATATGAGAATCACTATCAGTGGCCCACTGGGAAAACCTGGCACCCTGTTATTCAGAAATAGCTCTGAGTACTAATCAATGTGATAATAATGGCATTTTTACACATTTCCCTACTTCTTTTTATAATATTCGTAGTGGAGGTGTTTTTCTTTCATAGGAAAAGGAAAAATCTAACAACACAGTATAGATCACTGGGTAGCCTCTCAATTTTAAGAAGACGGAAAATACAGAAACAGGAAATACAGGCAACTATTCACTTAATTCATATTTAAATGACACTTTTTGCTTGTAATTAAGACACTCAAGTAGTGTCTCTGTTCATGAAATTTACATAACTGTACAATAGCTTGCCTAAATGAACAGCAAATGGCAGTTAACCTTGAAGGGTATTATCTTAATTGAATAAATCTGGCTTTAATTCAATAAATTAAAAACATAGAAATAATATCGCAAAGACTTTTAGAAACAGACTTGCCACCCCCCATAAATACAGCATGGTACTGTTTATAGCTGTGTTGGAATGCTCGGACGTTTTCCAGTATGATTTTAGAACTCTAAAAGCATTCCGGTACACATTCACTGTTTTTCCATCATTGTTTCCAAAGCAAATCAATGTCACTTTCTGGAAATCATTGATAAGAATATCTGAACACGAAATCAAAACACATAAGCTTGCTTATATGAGATGCTTCCTCATCTGGGCTTCCAATTTCTCCATCTCCATGGGAAATCAGGTCTTCTTCTTTTTCAGTTCCACATCACTGAGTGTCCTATTACATAGAGAAAAGACTAAATAGAGGAGAACCATTTTCTTGCATAGGAAATACACATTCCCATCACTTTTCCATTTAAATCAGGTTTACATGGATCATAAATCCCTTCAGCATAGGAGAACTGACAAAAGATGCTAAATTCTCCCGTCCCAAAGTTTGTTGCTTTAATCAGTACCATCATGTTTCAGTGATTATATAGTTAAGGAGAAGAAATCATGCAATATGTTTTTATTTGCATGAAATAAGTTAATTAGGCACCACCTGTGCCTTGTATCAGCCTACCAGGGGAAAATAGCAGGAGAACACAGGTGTTCTAAGAGCAATGTGGTAGATTTTATACATTAATTTAAAAATTCTAAAACCTAAAATCATTTATCAGAATCCAGCAGTGCATATTGCTAAGTAGTAACCCATGCGCAAGCATGCGGGCACACACAGACACACAGACACAGACACACACACACACACAATATAAATAAAAATCTCTGTGAAGAAATTCCTGGTTTCTTGGCTAGCAAGAAAAAAAAAAGGTCGTCATTCATTCTTTCCTCGTTCTCACAGTGTTCACTATTGTACCGTCTGCAATATACAATGTACACGCTCAGCCATAACCCGTGCGGCTGGAAAAGAAGCATTCACACTGTGAATTACCATTTTCCCCCGCATCTAGCTCTAGTCAAAGACAGCACAATAATAAACTAGGAGCGCCTTTGTCTGTCAAACATTGTTCTTCATTACTACATGAAAAGCAAATTGTCTTTGTATAGAGGAAGAGTGGCACACACGGCCATGGGAGTGGGGAAAGGGACTCGTCTCTCTCACTGACACCTCACAGCCACGGCGGCCATTCTATCTTTCTCCACCGGCCCACCCAACTATGCCTTGGAAATTACTTCATCTGCAAGCCCATTGGGGGCAGATCCCTTGCTCCCTTGAGCGAGATGTTGGATTAGACACTCAAGGGATGCTTTTATACTGAATGTCCTGATGCTTACATCCACAGATGTATACTTTTAAAATCAATTTCGTGTGTCACTTTTTACTTTTTTATGAGAAGTGAAGCTTATCCCAGACATTCTTTTTTTCTGGGTTAAATATACTCAGCAAGTTACTGTGGGTTGTTTGGGCGCCTAAGAGCCAAGTGAAAAGCAAGCAAGCAAGAAAACATTTGGAGCAGCTGATATAGATAAAAATGTAAATACATAGCTCTAGCACATAGTAATGCTTACTATGAAAGTTAAGAAAATGTATACATTAGACCAGACCTACTCATCCAATGAACAGGTCCTTGTAATGGAAATCAGTCACTTATAAGAAATTAATGATGGTCTAAAGGTTTTTTTATTCTTTTGGATGTAATAAATTCCAACAGATCTTTCATCTGACGAACTTGCTTATAAAAACTTTACTAAATTAAAAGACCATGACTATCTATCTACATGGAGGCCAATGGGCAAACTCAAGTCCTTATTTCAAATCCCAAAGAAAACTGCTTCTTTGTGACATCTGGTTTGACTCTCTGGATCATTGCTATAGTGTGTTGCTAGAAAGGTCTGCCAGAAGAGGGAGAAGGATGCTCTGCCAGGCATGAAGTGAGCGGCCGAAGTCAGATCTGTAGAATTAACCATACTGGATAGAGACTGGCTGAACAAAAGAGATCACCTGATTGTCAGTCCCAAAATAGTTCAGTTTATGTGTTTACTGTTAAGAAGAAGCTGAGATGTCATCAGAGACTAGCAAAAATCACTGGGGAGAGAATGTCCAAAGACAAACTGTGGACATAAAACAGCTGTTTCTATGTTTTTGGGCTTTGCAGTTTGACTTTGTGATTGCCAGTTCTCCCTTGCATGGGAATAAAACTTGGCTCACCGAGTTGTCATTAAGCTTCAAAAACATTATGTGTATAAAATAACTCCAATAGTTTCCAGTATATAGTAGGTTCACAATAAGTGTCAGTTGCCTTTTCAGATGCGGATTAGCATTTGATTTTAATTTAGGAAGAAAACTTAATTGCCAAGTAACATGTTCACATTTGTTCTCCTCTTACATGAGACATAATCTTTTATTTTTAATGTGCCATACTTGACAACCTGAGAACTTATGTCTGTGAAGTAATCATAATGATTCCTCCCAACTTTGAAATGCCGTTATTCTAGAACATTCCCCAATTTCTAAACTTTATATACTCAACCCAGAAATCAAGTCTATTCCCCTAGAGGTCACAACTATAGTCTATCTAAAGAGAAGCCTGGATTATGTATTTGTACCATGTGACATGTGACTTAGGGCTAGCTTTGACTTAGGCAGGCCCACTCTATGTAAACATGAAGCTGACATCTCCAGGAGACAGAGGAAGAATCTCAGTTCATGCTCATGAGAAAGTGGTAAAAATACATGAGTCACATTAGAAACATCTGTCTTCAATCCCAAATTAAGGACTTCCCAGACTAAGGGACAACTTGTGGATAGCATGATCTGCTCTCCAACTTCAACTATTTGCTTATTTGTCTTAATTCTGTGAATATATAAAAAATAGCTAACGGTTTTCCTTTCTTAATAATACTGCATTTCCTTGAGAGTTGGCATGCTGGTTTCCAAATTGTTACAACAAATATATTTTTTCTTTTAATTTTCAGCTTGAATGCCCCTTCTTAATTTAGAATGACATTTGTTCCTGAACTCATAAACAAAGCATTTATTAACAGTCCCTATAATTCTGCTTTCTGTCACTTAAGGGGAAATATGTTGAACTTTCTGACTGTAGATTCTCACATTAAGATTTTCCCTTTTCAATATATTTTTTCTCCTCTTCTTCATGGGCTCTTTCTCCATCGTTTCAAACATACATGGATATCCTTACTCTAGAGCAGTTGTTCCAAACTGGGGACAATTTTGCCCCAGGGGACATTTAGCAATGTCTTAGCAAGGTCTGGAATCATTTTGGTTGTGAAGTTGGGTGGAGGAGTGATACTGGCTTCTGGTGTGTAGAGGTCAGAGCTGTTGCAGAATTTCCTACAATGCACAGGGTAGCCTGGTTACCTGTCCCCACAACACAGAATCATCTGGTAGTTTCAAAGTGGAGAAGCCCTTGTCTAGAGGGGAAAACAATTTTTTAAAACTAGCTTTATATAATTTTTGCATCTAGTTACTCCCTATGCATCCTTTACTTCATTGCTAAACTTTTCTCCCATTTTTTTTTTTTTTTGGTAGAGATGAAGTTTCATATTTTTGCTCAGGCTAGTCTCAAACTCTGAGCTCAAGCCATCCACCCACCTTGGCCTCCCAAAATTCTGGGGTTAGAGGCGTGAGCCACCGCACCAGGCCCAATACTAAACTTTTCTAAGACATCTCCCCTGCATCCATATTCTATTATGCTCTTAATCTTCTGCAGCTGATTTTCCCCCCAAGCAAGTCACTACAACTGCTCTCTTTAGGGTCACCAACCTCCTTTCAAATCAAACAATCCAATAAACACTTTCCTATCCTTATCTTATGTTGACATCTTTATTGCATTCAAACTGTTGGTCTTTTTCTCCTTCTTATAAGTCTCTTGTCTCTTTCTCTTTGCACCTTGACACAATCCTCAAGTCTTCATCCTTATCATCATCATCATTAATCAATCATCACAACTGCTAACATCACATCCTCACTTCATTCTGTTCTCCATTTAAATCCCCCTATCAGGAACACTTCTATAGTGCTGGTGAGAATCTAAAGTAGTACAGCCACTATGGAAAACTGAGTGGAGATTCCTTTAAAAACTAAACATAGAACTACCATTTGATCCAGCAATCCAACTACTGGGTATCTACCCAGAGGAAAAGAAGTCATTATTTGAAGAAGACACTTGCACATGCATGTTTATAGCAGCACAATCCTGGAAGGAACCCAAATGTTCATCAATCGACAAATGGGTAAAGAAACTGTGGTGTACACATATGATGGAATACTACACAGCCACAAAAAGGACTGAGTTAACAGCATTTGCAGTGACCTGGATGAGATTGGAGACTATTATTCTAAGTGAAGTAACCCAGGAATGGAAAGCCAAACATCGTATGTCCTCACTGATATGTGGGAGCTAAGCTATGAGAACGCAGAGCCATAAGAATGATACAATGAACTTTGGGGACTTGAGGGAAAGAGTGGAAGAGGGGCGAGAGATAAAAAGACTACAAATATGGTGCAGCATATACTGCTCAGGTGATGGGTGCACCAAAATCTCACAAATCACCACTAAAGAACTTACTCATGTAACCAAATTCCACCTGTACCCCAATAACTTATGGAAAAATTAAAATTTAAAAATAAATAAAAACCATCAAGACATGAATAGGTAAATAAATAAATAAACCTTCCCTATGAGAGATGTTTCTCCTGGCCACCCTATCTAATATAACACCATCTGGTCTTTCTATCCTCTTGTTTCTTTTCATAAAATATTTGGCCACCCAATATTATTTTATATGTTAAATTTTTTCATTGTCTCTCCTCACTCCACTCCCTCTTCCTCCAGATTGTAAACTTTATGAAAGAATAGGAACAATTTCTATCTTGTTCCCTTCCATCTTATTAGCACCTAGTAATCAGTAGCTACACAGGCATATTTGTTGAATGAATAAAAGAATAAGTGAATAAATGAAGAGAAGAGGGGCCAATGAAGTGCTTTCTAGTAGCAGACACTGTGCTTAGTTAGCGCAGTATCCATCTAGTACTGGTAGTATATGCTTTCTTAAAACTCTTTGTCTGCTAAGATGCTGCCCCAAGCTAATACTCCTATTTCTGTGATCTCCTGTCTGTCTCCTTTGATCCCTCCTCTTCCTCCTCTTACTGCCTGGCTACTTTCAAGATTCCCTCCTTGATACGATGCCATCCCACTGCTCCGTACTCTTTTTGACAGCATGTTTTAGTGTCCCGCTTAAGTGGCTCCAACAGCACAAAATTCATTATGTCACACCTCACATCTGCAAAACCAGCTGTATTATTCATCCTTGTGGCAGACCTACCACATCTAGGTCAGTGCTGTTGCTGGTGACTGTTTCAACATTTGCAAAGGCCTTGATGCAGGCTTCTGCCTTCAATGTTTCAGGAAGTGGTGAAAGTCCAGTGTGGCTGGAATGAGGAGTGAGGGGTACAACAGTGATAAAATATGCTGGTGAAGAAATTTTTACTAGACACCCCTTATGTGCACACAATTATCTAAGACGTGTGGGCAAAAAATTAAACTTGCGGCCTGTTCATCAATAGTTCTGTGATTTAGTGTGATACTATCACAAGCACACTGTCTAAATGGTGCTCATGTCTGTGTCCCAATCAAACACCTTTATTTCACTGCGTAAAGCCCCTTCTCCCTTGCATCCTTTCTGAGGTTCCCCCATGGTCAATGTCACTGCTCCTGCTTACTTCACAAAACAAATCATCAAGCATTATTTTTTTTTAATGGTGATCTATATTTAACATGATTCCAAATCAGGAAATTTAGTTTTAAAGTGTTAAGAATCCACATGGAACCTAAATTACATGTAACAGAGGAAAGCACAAATTTTGGAAGGGGCCATATAACTTTAAGAAGATGGGCTGGGCATGGTGGTTCAAGCCTGTAATCCCCCCAGCACTTTGGGAGGCCAAGGCGGGCAGATCACTTGAGGTCAGGAGTTCAAGACCAGCTTGGCCAATATGGTGAAACCCTGTCTCTACTAAAAATACAAGTATCAGCTAGGTGTAGTAGCAGGTGCCTGTAATCCTAGCTACTTGGGAGGCTGAGGCAGGAATATCGCTTGAACCTAGGAGGCGTAGACTGCAGTGAGCCGTGATTGCACCACTGCACTCCAGCCTAGGTGACAGAGTGAGATTTTGTCTCAAGAATAAAAAAAATATGTCATTAGCTTTTCCCTCTTGTACCCAACTATGTTTTCTTCTTCAAAGTATGTTTTTTCTTTCTATGACTCAATTTTCTTCCATCCAGTTTCTCTGCCTTTATAGAAAAGCCTTCACTGGTGAACAAGCACTAAAAGACATCACATACAATGTGAGTTATCCAGGGAGATTTGAAAGAAATTTCTTTCTAGGAATACCAGGCAAGACAAAGAAGAAGCTGAGTGTACATAAGTGTGTGTGCATGTATACATGTGTCTGCTTACGGCAGTATTTATACACAACTATGGTATCAGCTTCTGAGGTATTCTTAGATATCATCTACTTTTAAAATTTTCAAATTAGTCATAAACCCAACAAGTAATGAATAAGAGATGACTTCCACTATAGGTGAGGCAATTACAGAGATAATTTATTTTAAAAATCTTTTGAGAAAAAATAAGCAGATATTGTTAAAAAAAAGAGTAAGTATAAGCATTTGGGAAATTGTGAGGCATTAGACAAGTGCAATATGTTATTTTTATTAATAAATAATGACTTGTATACTTACTTGGTTTTACACATTTAGATATGCTGTGTGATTGAAACATTATTGGTAACTGCTTTAAATATTAAGGTGAATTAAGTTTCAGAGAGAATCTAGAAAAAAAATAAATTTTTCTTTCTGAACTTGTCTTAGAAAGTTTATATTTGAAGTTTTTTATTTTAAATCACTGTTTTTCTTTACTAGTATGTTTTCTATACTAATTATCTTCTATTCTAATATGTCTGGACATGAAGTAAAGACTGGAGTGTGGATTTAAAATTCTCCTTAGAAAGATTTTTATTTCTGTGATAGTATACCATAAATTTAACTGATTAAAGAATTAACCAACTGGCAACCATGGGTGTTTTTATTACTTGGGTATTTTAGCACATTTTCAACTGAGAGAGATAAAAGAGGTAGAAACCACTTGGGAATCACGGGTAATAATACAGTATTATTTAGAGAATGGAAATTTGATATTAATTTGGGGGAGAAACAGTTGAAATCCTGCAATATGTGGAATCAAGAACATTGGTTATTTGTCGGGTCCCTGTATTGCACAGTTTAAGTCTGATGCTTACAAGAATCACTTGGTTTGCAAAATTGTCAAGGGACTAAATGACTTAATCAACATTTCCCATTTTTATCTGCAGTCAATCTAAGCTTATTATTATCAAACCACTCAAGTGATGGCCCCTGATTGAAGAGAACATTCCATGGAAGCAACATGCGTAGCCTTCCCTCCTGGGAGGGGGGATATCCACAGACACTGCAATGTTCTTTTTTTCACCTTCAACCTCTATAGGTAGAAACTTAAAAGCCATTTTGAACATTATGTCATTATCCCTTCACTTTCGAACTAGGAGTTGATTACCCTTAATTTGCAAGGGGGCACCTTATTGAGAAGTAAGCCGATTTCGCTAATGTTATATACAAAGCACTGCACCAAACTAAGAACAGAATTCAGACCTTTAGGACATGATTCAACCTCTGCCTCTGCATTTACATAGCATAATATTATGAATAGGATCCTCTCCACCTCTGAAAAATAACAAGATATTATTAACAAAAAGAATCCTTTAATGCACATTTAAAATCCTGTTCCTTAAATCAATGGTAGTTATTTCTGGAAAAGAAATAAATTCAGGCATTCAAATATAGCAGTGGTTTTATTTTATTTATTTGTTTTTCTAGTTAGAAAGCTGCTCTGTTTAATATTAGCCCAAATGAATGAGAACATTATTCAAAGAGACAAACTAAGGTAACCCTGATTGTTATGTTGACTTTGTTAAAGGCAATGGCCCAAAGCATTAGTAATTAAAGCTCATTTAAAATTAATTTAATTTTCAGGAGCCCATAAGCTCATAAAATCAGACACATGTAAAATAAACAGCTACAGATGCATTTTTGAAACCTAATAGTTTCCAAAGTGAAAAGACAGAACAAGAGAAGGAGAAAGAAAGGGGAACAGAGAGAGAATGAGAAAAGAGAAAGTGCCCAGTATTAGTCTAAGAAGCTTGTCTTTTGAGCCCCAGTATACTGTTTCAAAGCCAGGATTAGTTCACTTAGTAAAGTTTCAAGTTGCTGAAGCATCACTGTGCTTCTCTTCAGAATGGAGCCAAATTAGATGGAGACATTGGAAAATGCTTCCTGGGAAAACGTTAATTTTGTACACATTTCTCAAAACAGATCAGAGCTTCCATTTCTACTATCCTAACTTTGCAGAAATTAACTACTTTCTGCAGTAGAGTATTGTCCAAGCTTTACACTGATGAAAGCTTCAACTATTCCTCACAACTTTTAGATACAGGCTTTTAGATGATCAAACACGGATTTTGTTTAGTGATATCTAAACAGTAGTCCAACTTTTATTTTTAAAAATAAAATGAAAGATGCAGAAACACCTTATTTTCAAAGTAAGGGCTAGGAGTGAGAAATCTACTAGTCCAAATGTGGAAAAGGATAGTGGCATCTACAGTAAGCTGCAAGTGTACATGTATGAGTGTAAGAGCTAGAGGTGGGGTATGCATGTGGGAGAACAAAAGACATGAAGATAAAAGTAAAAGAAGTCTCCTTTCTCCACCTATCTCTTTCTCTCTACAGAATACACCCTTCCAGTCAACTAAACGACCTAGTACTGAAAATACAGTGGCCTCAGAAAAGACAGACTATTTACAGAACTCTATTCATGAAACAGACATTAGAGACAATCCAATCCCATCTCTAACTACATTCCAAAAATCTAGGGACAGCTCCTGGAAAGGGATGTTTGTTTTGTCTCACCAGCTGCTGGTCTAGAAGTCTGCCAGCCATTTGTAGTTGGCAGACTTCTAGGTAAGTATTTGTAGACGCTAGAAAACTTGTCTAGAAGTCTGCCACCCATTTAGTGGCACAAAGCAATTCTTAGAAGGCTCTTCTAAGTCCTAATTCTCTCTCTTGAGCAACACAGGACATAATATTGTGCTCCTCTTCATCTGCAGGCAATAGTATGGTGATCAGACCTGGGTCAGAGAGACATGAGTAGATTACTCAACCTCTCTAGGCTTCAGTTTCATTACCGTAAAAGGAAATAATAGGTATTTCCCACCTCATAGGAGTTTTGTTAGGATTAATGAAATAATGTACTTAGAACAATGCCTAGAATTTAATTAATGCTTAACTACATTAGTTGTTTTGATGGTGTTTAGGAGTCACACAGTCCTGGGTTCAAATCCCAGCTCCATTGTTTAGTAGCTGTCTTTAGATTAATAAACTTCTCTGAGCTCCTGTTTGATCATGTTTGAGATGTCTATCTCACAATGGTTTTCTAAAATTAAATGAAAAACTTTTCATGTGTCTGATATTTGGCTCTATATTTTTATCATCGTCATCAGTGAACACTTTATATCCTCCTTAAATTACGTTGCTAGAAACTGATAAAAAAACAATTCCAAAGTAGTCAGAATCTGTCCAAAGGGGAACATAAAGACCGTCTCGTTTGACCCCAAACATGAACCAGTAGCCCTGCGGCTTCCTCCACAAACCTCCACCACTCCTACAACCTCCCTGCACCAACCCTGGTTTTGCCTTCTGCAGTTTCAGTTACCTTCGCCCAACTGTCATCTGGAAATATTAAATGGAAAATTCCAGAAATAAACAATTCATAAATTTTAAATTGCACACCGTTCTGAGTGGTGTGATGAAATCTTACACTGTCCCACTCCGTCCTGCCTGGGACGTGAATCATCTCTTTGTCCAGCATATCCACACTGTATGCTCTCCCTGCCCATGAATCACATAGAAACCATCTCGGTGAGCAGACTGGCTGTCACCATTTCACAGTGCTTGTGTTCAAGCAACTCACATTTTACTTAAGAATGTCCCCAAAGCACAAGAGTAGTGATGCTGGCAATCTGGCTATGCCAAAGAAAAGTAAAGTGCATCCTGTAAGTGAAAAGATGAAAGTCCTCAATTTAGTAAGAAAAGAAAAAAAAATGTATACTGAGGTTGCTGAGGTCTACAATAAAAATTGTTTATCCATGAAATTGTGAAGAAGGAAAAAGAACTGTATGCTAGTTCTGCGGTTGCACCTCAAACTGCAAAAGTTCTGACCACAGTGCATGATAAGTGCTTAATTAAGATGAAAAGGCGTTAAACGTATGGATGGAAGACAAGAACAGAAACATGTTCCGATTGATGGCAGTCTGGTTTTGTGCTATCCATGCTTTCAGGCAACCACTGAGGGTCTTGAAGTATATCCCTGTGGATAAGATGGGAGTACTATTGTACACTCTTTAATGCAGTCTAACATTGTGTTTGCTTTTCTTCTTTTAGACCCTTAGAAATAAGAGTATGAAAGAGAAAATACATACTCAGGAATCCATTGGTCCTACCACACTTATTCAGAATAATTCAATTAAAAACAACATACACCATATACAAATGTCAACAATGAAAGTGAGTCATGTGAAAATTCTCTTTAAAAAAACATATTTATACTTAATTTATTTATCCAGTCTGTTAATTTTTCTGGAAACACTTGCCAATTGCCTACAGACTGCATCACATATAGCCTTACTCTCTAGGTCTCACAATTTGGGGGCATCTGGGATCCTATGACCTATTTAACAGGATCCTATTTCTCTTAGCCTTAAAATGACCTCTGTGTGATTTGCTCTATGTAATTATTCATGTTTCCCAGCGAGGTAAGATTATGTAGGTCTTCAAAATACAGATTTCAAATTGAAAAGGTTGAACCACCTCCCATCAAGACGGCAGCATATGAAAGAGTAATATATTCCAATCCCAACAGAGCTAACCAATGCATAAATCACTTAGAATTTTTGTTCATCTATAGAATAAGGGCACCAGATTAAGTAGTGTAAAAAGTCCCTTCTCATTAGAACGTTGTGTAACTGCATTATTCTATCAATAAGAATTTCCAGGCTGGATGCAGTGGCTTACACCTGTAATCCCAGCACTCTGGGAGGCTAAGGCAGGTGTATCAGCTAAGGTCAGGAGTTTGAGACCAGCCTGGCCAACATGGTGAAACTCTGTCTCTACTAAAAATGCCAATGTTAGCCAGGCATAGTGGCAGGTGCCTGTAATCCCAGCTACTCAGGAGGCCGAGGCCGGAGAATCGCTTGAACCTGGGAGGCAGAGGTTGCAGTGAGCCAAGATCACACCAGGGCACTCCATCCTGGGTGACAAGAGCAAAACTTCGTCTCAAAAAAAAAGAAAAGAATTTCCTGTAGCCCAAACTACCCATCTATGTATGTCCTAGGATAACAGCCCTTGGATCAATCACAGAATCAAATCAAAAGCTGATTTCTTTGTTAACTCTCTAACAAAAAAGCTAGAGGAAACTCCAACTAAGAAGGGCTTAAATATATACGAAACCAGGCTCAAAAAACTTCCTGCAGTGCACAGTATTGCTTTTCCTATCAGCTATCTTCCCTCCCCATTCCCACTTCTTCCAAGTCACAGAACTCCATTTTGTTCCTATATTTAATTGCCACAAGCTTCAAAGGAGGTCAGGCCCCACCTGGTCTCCGGGGTTAAATGTTTGCTGGCCTTAGCAAGTCAGCATTATTTTAATACCCTTGCCAATGGCTGGTTGAGGATTGGTTTGCAGTTAAAAAGGCATATTGGAGAGGAAGCTCCTTTTTCCTACCCCTTCGTTCAGCTATATGGGAGATGCTCAGAGCTTCTGCATCTATCCTGTGATCACAGGACCACAAACCCGAGTATAAAAGTGAACACGCTAAACACAGCAAAGCAGAAAAATGGAAAACACACAGGCCCTTCCTGACATTGCTGAGTTGCTGAGTTAACTGATTCTGATTAGTTAGCTCGTCTACTTGTTATCTGAGATTAAAAATAGTCCTTTTTCTTTTTTTCTATGACAGAGTTTCGTTCTTGTTGCCCAGGCTGGAGTGCAAAGGTGCAATCACGGCTCACTGCAACCTTTGCCTCCCAGGTTCAAGCGATATTCCTGCCTTGGCCTCCCGAGTAGCTGGGATTACCGGTGCCCATCACCATGCCTGGCTAATTTTGTATTTTTAGTAGAGACAGGCTTTCTTCATGTTGGTCAGGCTGGTCTAGAACTCCTGACCTCAGGTGATCTGCCCGCTTCGGCCTCCCAAAGTGCTGGGATTGCAGGTGTGAGCCACTGCGCCCGGCCAATAGTTCTTTTTCACGATTGTTTCTCAAACTGTAATGTGACCACAAATAACCTGTGTGTCTTATTAAAATGCAGATTCTGATTGATTACAGGAGGCCTGGTCTGGGGATTCTGCAGTTCTGACAAGCTCCCAGGTGAGGGTGACGCTGCCAGTTCTGAGCCCAAACTCCGAATAGGAAGGGTTTAATTCACTTCAGATAGGTATTCAGCGACTAGTCGCTGAAATCATCCTAAATGACACAACCCTCAATCTAGCATTTTCTCTCATCACCTCTTACCTGTGTTGATGAATCCATTTAAGGACCTAAAGATTTTAGCATTAATTTCAGTTGCCGTTAACCTGCATGAAGTTCATGCTTTGACACAATTCCTCTCACTTCAATACCTCAATACCCCACCATCACTGGCACCTTCTTCTTCTTTTCTGCCTTAAATAAGGCATTCACGGGTCCCAGCGCCCACGGTGGGACAAAGCGCCTGTGAATGCTAGGTGCCTTTGCCCTGCTCTAGCATGGAGAGCTTGCCAGCACACCTGGCCCAAAGGTGATGCAGCTGCATCCACGTCGGTTCCTTCCCTGCCACCTCCAGCTCTAAAGACAAACGCTCGAGCGCTTTTGCAAATCAAAACCTTTTCATCCTGAATTTGGTGATTCACCCTGAATGGTGTCTTCTTGGAAAGTCTGTAATGCACTATTGTGTAAGATGGGTAAAATTGGCCTGTCTCATTGACAACGCTCTTCTCATGGCTCAGGATGAGCTGGGGGAGGCGACAGTCACAATAAAACGGGTTATTTACAAACGGCCTCCCTCCTGGGTCGATGTAGCCACGCCAGGGTATCTGCGTGGGATGGATGGGCTGTCTATGCCTGCTGTTGGTATCACTGCCCCCTTTATTCCTCACGTCCCTATGGATGAGAATTAGGTTTCAACAGGTGTGAAGATGGTGCTTTTAACAAGGAAAATTTACAAAGCTTCCATACTAAAAAAAAAAAAAAAAAAAAAAAAAAAAAGCGTGGGGGAGGCAAGCATTCAAAGGCCATGCCAAATTTGCTTTTCCCCAAAGCAGGGAGAGACAAAGGAAATCCCAAGCATACCTCCCAGACACAAAGAGTATGTGTTTACCCTCCAAATTCAAGCAAGTGAACTCAGCTCATTATCCCAGGAGCTGGCCACAGAGTCTATCCAGTTCAAAAAAATGCCTGTGGTCCCATTCAGAGAGTAGAGTTTTATCTTTGTATTCAGAGTCAACTAACACTTCTTTTCACAGCAGACAACTCTACACTATGAACTTTCACAAATTTTATTTGATCTCTTCAACAACCAACCCTGTCTGGTAGATATTGGGATTAGGAAGAGAAAACTCCAGCATCTGAAATGTGCCTATCAAGCCCAAGAAAGGGAATTTTTACAAGAGGAAAAGGTAAAATTACTTTGGTAAACTCTGTTAAATAGTGCTAGAACAGTTTTCAGAATGATTCATACTTTTTATTTTCCACGCAGCTAAAACAGACCTCTCCTTGACTTCTGCTTCGATGGGACACTCCTGGGGTCTCTGCGACAGAAAGACTGAGGAGCAGAACCTTGCCCTGGTCATTTGCAGCCCTGGATTTATAAACGACAGCCACCTTGATGGACCAGGACGATCTGGTCACAACTTGTCACGTCAGCCACCAGCAAGCTAAGTAGAGCCCTTGGCCAAGTGTGTGTGGCTCTCTCAACTTTGTTCATTTGGATTCATGGCTGGTGTTTTAACAACTAGAGATGTCACATAAAAATCTGGATTTTTGAATTCTCCAAAGAAGTCAGACGATCTGGCTATACTGCACAGTGGGATAATCCCTCTACCATGCTGGGCAGTGGGAGTGCCTCGAATCAGGGAAGACAAGTCTCCAGCTGGCCCACAGAAACTCTCCCTGCTGTCTTTCCAACATGGGGGTCAGTGTTGCTTGTCAAATATCTATCATTCTGCACCAGGGTCTCTCAACCTCAGCACTGCTGGCATAGGGGGCCAGCCTATTCTTTGCTGTGGGGGACTGTCCTGCACATTGTTGGATGCTTAGCAGCATTCCTGGTCTCTGCCCATGAGATACCAGTAGCACCCCCAACCCTTAGTTGGCAAAGTATCTCCAGACATTGCCAAATGTGTGCTTTTTTGGGGGTCGGAGGCAAACAGCCCCAGGTTGAGAACTCCAGCTCTGGATCCATGCAGCCCTCGTCAATCATTTCAGATACTAGCCATGCCCCCACCAATCAGCATGGGAGTCTGCATCTCCTACTGCCCCCAAATAGCCCTTCATACTACTACTGATGAAAACGCTAGAAATACACACTGATGTCCTTCAAAGCTGGCTTTGTGTTCCCTTTCAAATGAGTGTTGTCCTGGGTGAGGCACTGTATTAAGTATCAGTCATTTATATATCTTAAAAGTTCCAGGACAGATCCAAGATGGCCACGTAGCAGCAGCTCAGGATTGTAGCTCCCAGTGAAAGCGCAGAGAGCGAGTGGATGCCACAATTGCAGACGAATTTTTGATGCCCACACACTGGGAGATTCCCGGCGAAGGAGCCACATGGGTCGCCAGCGCGACTCTTTTGGCCGGCGCGGCGCTTCTCAGTGCGGAGTGTACTGGACTGGATGCCCTTTTAGTCGGGCTCGGCCGGTCCCATCCCCACAAGGAGAACAGCAATTGGAAGCGCTGAAGACTGAGAACAAGCACGGCTGAACCCGGGAAGGCCCAGCTCTGTAGGGAAGGGGTGCCCCCCGAAGGAAAACTAAGAAACAGAAAAAACTTCATCACCAACAAGCCGGACGTCCACTCAGAGACCCAATCTGAAAGTCGGCAATTACAAAGACAACAGGTGGATAAATCCACAAAAATGGGAAGAAACCAGTGCAA